>JAUUEB010487954.1:0-18960 GCA_032362205.1 Clione limacina | reverse complement strand
CTTATTTATTGGTGCTGAACATTAAGATACAACAATTTTTTTTGACCGTATCAGTGGAAACAATCGGCCCGATGACGACACGATCAGACTGGACCTCATAACTCGAGAAATAATGGTCGTACCTCAGAAAAAAATACATATTTGTAATTGTCTTGGCAACACCTTTAATTTGCATATTGGTTTTTTCTACCATTGGTCAGCCCCTATGATCAGTTGGCTCAAGTTAATTTTGTGGCTACTTCATGATTTGGTGTCTATATACCCTTAAGATCATTGAAATCCAAGTCAAGTAGAGTTGTGGTGGGGGGGGGGGCAGAATGTACTATTTTCTGTTGGGGTCTATTTTGCCCAGATCTGTTTTAATGTTTCAGCAATTTACCCACACAACTCTTACGCCTATAATTATAATGAGTGAGGACAAAAGTAAAATTGTGCGTCAACTTTGGTGCTGCTAGACTGTTAGTCCCATGTTTCAATCTACAAAAACCTGGATAAGGGCAAATGTAGTAATTATGAATTCTAATCATTAACTGTGTCCGCGGGTCAAACTGGAGTCCGACATTTAGGGGTGTGTCGCCGCGTGTGGCTCATCGAAAGCACCCCTATCTCTGCTCACACTGGCGCCCTCTCACCCTTCCCTCTCGTGTGCTCGGTCACATGTCCACTTCCTGTCGCGTGTTGGACATGGGGTCATAGGTCATAAGCTCGTCACGCCTGTTTGACGCGGGTAAACACACAGAATAACAGAGAATTAACTAAGGTCTCAGTTGAAGACTACATGTCGATGTCAGGATTTCAATGAAAGCCTCAGGGTTGATCAATATAACCACGCTAGCTACATTTGGCAAATTAAGATTGTAATGAATATGAAATTAAACAAAGGAATTTGATGTGAAAGAACAAGCATACAAAAATAAGAGGATAACGAACTGTAACTAATCCTCTACGGACCCCCTTTCCGTTAAGAAATTTTATCTAGAGGACTTATACAAATGTAACTAAATATCTAGAAACATACGTCTAAAGTTTAACTGATACTCACCTACCACGATTCCAAAAAAATATGGTAGGGTAAATTGGCAAAAAAATGAGTCTGGATACTCGAGACCCAAAACATTTCAGAGCCTTTATATAAAGTGCACGTATATTATGATGTGTGTGATATGTGATCAAAACACCACATTTTTGTGAATACAGACAACTAATTCCTGTGGTAAAATAGTATACGATATGAAATTGGAATTTAATTTTAAACGTACCAGTGTTCATATTAATCAAACTTTATAAATAGCTCATATACGTCACACTTCACGAATCGGCTCCATTACCACCTAGTCTAAAATATATTTTACTACGGAGTGTACAAAAAACAAACACAAAGAGATTGGTGTCGTTGTTGTGAGCTGTTTTTTTCAATGTACATAAATAGTCCAATGACTGCATACTCTGTTAAAAGGTTGTCTTTCAACCTATAATTTTAATGTAATCGACTAAGACTACTTATAACCATAACTGTAGTTTTTTTTAATCCTATAGCTTTTGTACTTATGATCATTGAAATGAAATACATTGGTTGGAAGAGAAAAGAATATGGTGTTTTTCCCTTTTAATACATGATACAATGAATTTGTAGTGAGCGAATTGCTGTAAAAACATAAAGAATGGATGTGACATTAATCATGATGAATGGAAGAATATCACACGAGATAGTTATCAACTCACTGGGAGTGTATTATTAATGTCCATGGCTTTGTAACAAACGATGCACTAATGTTCTTTTTACCGTGTAATTATCGACTTGTGTCATAACCAGCGCGTGTAGCACAACTGTTACAATTAGATAAAAAATAATCAAGATCATTTGTAGGCGAGCTTTATAACTGCACTGAACGAAAAAATATATGAATTCAAGCTAAATTGTGCATTTTAGAGCCATTGCGAGATCAAAAAGAGAAAAAATAACCTAATGTGCATTCCCGGAGGACGTTAAAACTTGGAAGCTAAATTGTGCATTTTATGCAATTGTGTGAGCGAAAAAAGAAAAGAAAACATCACATAGTGTCCGATGGGGAATGCCTATCCTTACACCCCCAACCCCTTTCCGCCTAGCTCCAGGCTCCATCCCTGGTCACTGTAGTATTTGCATTTTTCTTCGTCAAAAAGTTGTAGTCTAGTAATGGTACATTTTTCAATCGCCTATCAACTTTAATAATAAAAAGTATGAAATCCTTACTTTCAATTTCAAACTTATGTGTTGGGATTCTGAAATTTTTTTAATTTGGTATTCTTTTTCAACATTTTTAAGCGAAACATCCATATTTTTGCACACAAAAAAATATCTCTTTTGTCTAAACTTTGCAACCAAAATGATACATGCTCCTTTCATGGGACTCTCCCCGTCTGCTGGATGAGGTAGCTCATTATGAATTGATTGATTTTTCTCAAAATGAATCACGAGCTCTGATCTTTCAAGTGCACGTGTTCCAATCACCGCCGCTCAAGCACGGCACGACACACGTTTATGGGCGGAGACTTGAACCGGCTCTACTTTTCTCTCTCGTAGAGCGTGACGACGGTTTCTAGACTCGTCAGGTGAACGGTCGGTGTTGGAGGTGTCTTGCTTCCCTTTCTTGCTCTTCCTGGCGTCTCACCGGTCTGGGGGGCGTGGCTTCTTCCCGGGACCACTCGTCTTTACCGTTAGCTTCGTACTCGTGTAGGTTTCAGGCCAATGCTCTTTGTCCTTGCCATTGATATTGACAACCTGAGAAAACTAAATTAGGTCGTCACAGTTCTTCTCCTGAGCGTTGATCGCTGAGTGCGCGTGCGTAGTACGTGCCTATGTTTACACACCCCTTCCACCCATCTGTCCCTGTCGTCCTAGATACGTGCGTGTAGCGAGAAGGGCGGAGGTTCTACCTTTCAAAAGGTGTCGCTATCCTGCGAGCTAGTTACATCTCTGCTTGATTCCAGAAAAGACGCGGGAGGCGGATAAGATATATATTCTCACCGGGCTCAGCGTGAGTGTTCAGTTGATCGACAACAATCGGTGTAGTAAGGTGTGCGCGCAAGGTGTGCGTGATTTATACAAGTGAATGAACGCCTTTAACAATTTGTGTTTAGGACAGTTGTGAATCTACTCACTTTCGTTATACTTCTGATAAGGACAACAAACAATATTTCTTGTACAAGGACTTTTTTGTGTTTGTGGAAAACTTAAATGAGAATGCTCTCGACTCTCGATGAATAAATAACTTTGATATTTTCATTGTTGTGATGTCATGTGACAAATGACAATAACAAGGCTACATGAAGACTATCAGTTGAATGTCATTATTTCGGCGGTATCGACAAGATCAAAGGTCGTACCAATCTACACCAGACTTTATTGAAGCAAATATGGTCTTTTCGGGTGAGTACATTTCTTAGTTCATATCTTTTGGCCTTTGGTCATACATATTTTGGACCTTGTAAACAGTATCCGTCTTCCGACCAGCTTTCGCTCATCTGTTCACACTCTCCAAATACATACATGTCGTCATAACCCTGAATCACTCAAAAATGCCATGCGGTCGAACATTAAAATGGTAATTGTTGTATGATAATTACAGTTGGAGAAAGAACCCATGCTTGTTTCCTCGATAGCTGTATTATTCCATTGATGTCTTTCGGTTCAGTTTCCCATAACTGATTTCATTAGTTAGGGTTTTCAAATTTAATATTCTAATAGTTCTGCTGCCCGTATGTTCTGTGTAGTTGATTCTTTACAACCGTAGTATATTATTCTGACATGCTATTCAAGTTCTGGCGTCTATTTCCATTCAAGCGTATCTATGATCTATTCAAAACTTGAAAGTAAATGATATATTTTCTTACCGGCTTATGAGTTTGGACTAAAAGTCAACATACTACAATGATGACCTTCTAAAGTATCATTTGATTGCTCTAGTATTATTCACTAGCAAGATTAATCTTGTTACAAAGATAAATCAAACGTCCTAAAATAAAGATCTATTGTTTGTTTTGTTTTGTTCCCTTTTAAATGATTAAACTGACATACAGGTCACTCGGTGTATAAATGTCTTTCTCATTCTCCCTCTTATACATTATATTATACTCTCACATACATCACTCTACTATCTAGTCAAGTTACAGTTTAGTCCCAGAAGAATGTGAGGAGGCAAATTAACGATCTCCACATCCTCACCTTATCATCCCTTGAGTAATAAAGAAGGAGATGATTCCTTTACTATCTTCTAGCACTAATCAGTTACCTGGTTCTGGATTCTGTGATGTGTGTCAGCTTTTTAGCATGAAGGAAGATGCTAACACCTACCTGTTTTCCCGCCATTTCAAGTCCAACGTACCTGAGAAATCTTTACCCCCCCCCCCCCAACCCCTTACCAAATTGCCAATGTTATATCAAATGTATGACTTGCTCGTTCCAACAATTCACATCAAACCATACCCTCTTCTCAGTTTATATTCCACTATGTAGAAGTAGATCAAGTTGTTTGAGTTATTGAAAGCATGTAAAGCAATAAATGTATTTCGGTTTTAATGTGGTTAAAAGTATGATTTGGGGATTGAAGTATGATATTACTTTGAGACAAATGCCCACGAAGAAAATGAATTTCCGCATTTTACTCTCATAGTAATGAACATTTCATGTCCGACCGTGAAATCTTTGGATCCTTATTGCTTATTTTTATCCTTCACCAAAATTTATAGTTGTCTTTCCTATAACTTCAATTCGTTTGAAAGTGTTCTGCTTAAATAAATATCGTTGCATATAATGTACATGTTTTTGTTTAAAATAGTATCACATATAGAGCGAGGAGTAGAGAGAGAGAGAAAAGGAGTTTTGAATTGATAACTAATAGGGTGAGCAATACAAAGATTGAGGGAGGGAGTTGCTAATTTAGCTCTTTTATTCGCGCTATAGATGTGAGTACAATTTTTACCTGGTGCCAGTTCCCGCCACTTTTATACACCACAACCTGTCCCATGAGACTAACAACCAGGAAATGATTAACCAGGTTTTGCTGACAATCTCATCTGTCTTCTCTTTACTTCCAATTGTTTGTTTGTTTGCTTTATGCCATGGTCTTGTCTGTCCTGATACTAACACTGAGAGTGAGTAGCCTGCTAGTACGTTCACGCTCGGCTGACCGGGTGAGTCTTGTACTGGTGACATCTTGAGCCAGGTTTATGCCCTCATTCACCTTTTGACCCCTGAGTTTTGATAAAGATTAATCAAAGGTGAGCAGTTCACCTTGGTATGGTCACGACTCACGGTGCTGGACGAGATGGACGCTGGAATTATCACCCTCTTGTAAATCTCTGACAAAGACGATATGGTTACTTGTACTAAACACGGCTCTTATTCCACAGAGAGATAAACTAAGATACAAAGAGAAAATAATTATATAGGAGGACAGAAATGAATATTAAATATACAAGTTATAAGCATAAAAAGTTTAATCAAATAATAATATAAGTCAATTGATAGATAAATATTTTTAAAAGCATTCTACATACATTTTTTCTATTCTGACTTAGGCAATATTCTTATTATATTTGAATTAAAGTAAAAGGGTTATGTTTTGACAATTAAAGAGCGCCATACCTGGTCCTATTCTGTCTCCATCAGACAGGTCCACCCACATCCTGTGCAATATTGAATGCATGCTGGGAAATTGTTATGAAACATTATACCGTGGGAATAGCTTGGTGAATGTTTGTGCATGCTTGGCGGGAAAATGCCACAGCTCGTACCTGGTTTGTGAGTTGCATTCAACAAGGCAGTAAATGCTGCTCACTCACAGGTGTGAATTGTCTATATGACCTGTACTGTATTCCCTTTTTAAGAGGGGGTGCGGTTATAAAGGGAAGGGTGTGAAACGGGATGTGAACTCAAAACGTTTTTATTTTCCTTCATCCCAATAATGAATACATCACAGTTAACTTATTTCCATACTTTTTCTTGATTTCTTACTTTTTTTCCATCATTTCTCATGACATTGTATTTTGTATTGTCAAACTCTAGTATAATAAGTAAAATAAGTCAAGTCTCAAGGGATATCACGGGGTTTTTTTAACGAATAATTATTTAAATGAAAAATACACCATAAAACTATCTGTCTTTTATGCACATAAATTCTTAATTTGGTGAATCTTATTTATGTCTTGTAGATTTTGTTAAAGTTTGAAAATTAAATTTATTGTGTATTCACAATTTGTATTTGTCTATAAGTTAGTCTTTGTATAGAATTAGTGTGAGTTTGTAGGTAGATGATGAGGAAAGAATAAGTACGTTAAGTACTCAGTACTCACCATAAAAAGTACTAAGCGTAGACTAACCTCATTCCATGTGAACTCTGAACTGTCTGGAACGGTTTAATCTACTTTTAAAAGCGGTTGAATCTCTCAGCACCGTGAGACGTTCTGTCCCAGGTAACTTTAGCCTTAAATAATTCCACATGGGCTGCTAAGAACACCGGTGAAATAAATGACTGTGTGAGTGGTATGTACTCTTTGATCATACAGTGGTTTCCACATGATATCGCCCCCCATGGAGGGCAATGAAATTTTTATACGTATCGGGATAGTAGCAGCGACTTGATATTCAACATTTTTATCAATCAGTAGTATCAACATTTACTAAAATAACACAGCTAAGACGTGAATACTTTGACGCAATTCGATTATTGAAATCGATTATTGAAATCGTGTACTTGAATAATATAAATGACAATTGTTACTATTTTGTTATATAATCTCCTCTTTTGAGATAGTGCTTCGATAATTAAAGCATTCTAAGGAAACTTTTGTTAACTCGATTGTGAATTAAAGTAGATTCAATCGTGATGTGCTGGGCAGTTATGAAGGTTAAAATATGGTTTTGTGGGGAAAAGCATGATTTTTACGCAGGTGCTATTGTCTACAATCTGTAGTTTAAAGTCTACTTCCTTCCCACCTTGTGATTTGTCCACATATTATTTTTGTTTTCTGCCTCCGTGTGGTCTGTGCTGTTTTACCTTTAGTCTAGCCCCCAGACCTTGTGTGAAATCTCCGCTTATCGCTACTAACTTATACATTGTTTACAATAGAAACACAACACGTTGATTAAGTCCTGACTCTAAACTCACTTCTTTCGCCACCCACGATCTGGACTCTTTGAGGGGTGTCTTGAGTCTTTCTAAGAGTTTTGGGGTGGTCTTCGATTTGAAAAAAGTAGGGACATTAAAGTTTCCTTTGTCAAAGATGTTATGTGATGATTTTGTTAACCTTATTTTTTTATCCGGAGAACTGTTTCTGAATTTGATATTATTATTATATGCGTTTTCAGCATCATTTACATCAAATTGGTAGAATCCGCCGTCGCTCATACAAAGATCTCAAATGACCTGTAATTAAGATAAGCGAAACAGCTCTTGTAAAGTACATCGCTACACTTGGTTGGCTGACCGAGTTATGTATGTTTGTAAGCGATAAGCACTAGTACGTCAACATAAAGATCTACAATAGGACCACGTGACTGAGCTTATCCGAGCGTATATCGAACTGTATTATGAGATAGGCATAAGATCTTACTTCTTGGCATTGAAAATGTGTCCTCGGTAGTATAGTGGTAAGTATCCCCGCCTGTCACGCGGGAGACCAGGGTTCGATTCCCTGCCGGGGAGGAATTTTTTTCTCGTGTGTCAGTATTTAAACAGCTTTTACCTTGTTCTGTAAAGTCTTTTTATCAAAGTAACAAGATGTTGGATTTGGTCCTACATAAAATAAACTTTTTACACGTGTCTTGGGAGGCCATATTTTTTCTGTGATATGTCTTGGGAGGCCATATTTTTTCTGTGATATAAAACACGCTATTATTTGTTATTCGTCCAATTTTACATACCATCAGAGAGAAATATGAATATATTATTGTTCTAGCATAGTAATTTGGTGTAATTAACATCATAACATTTTTGTGGAATGCATTTTTAGCCGGAAACAGTATCACTCAACGGAATACAGAATACAGGCATCATTCACCAAAGTATATTTGACATTATCAGTAACAGCCAAAACATTTGTTGACTGTAGTATGGTCTGTGTAAGTACTTAAGACATGTTCTCAAGTACCTTTACCAACACATGTCTTTATGATCATTGGACGTTCACCATCAGTAGGTGATAATTCCTCCAAGAGAGTGAGAACTTATGGAAAGTCCATCTGTCGTTATCGACTTTCTCACGGCATCGTTTGATGTATTGTAGGTAAACCAGTGGACAGCTCGTCGAGTGAGCGCTCAAACTAGAAACAAGTTATCACAAAAAGATCACAAAAAGCACAAGCAACCTGCCGCCTGCTAGCAATTCCTTATGTCCGAGGAAGTTCCGGAGAATTGTTCTCAAAGAGTGTAGAAATAAGCATTCTTGTTTTTGGATAGAGATCATATTTATGAAAGGTGGTGGTGATGATTTTCTCACGATAAATCATGATGATACAAAATATGGTTTAGTTACAATAGATTTGTTAGATAATTGTTTGCACCATGTCGCAAATTTGTAATCAAATATTCCAGGGTAAAAAATTATCTTCGCGTGAGAAGATTTAAAGCTTTTAAGTTTAAAATGTATGTACTTTAGTGCTTGGCGAGGTATAGTAATGCTTTGTATGCACTTTCTCTTCTTATAATGCCTTTGATGCCAACATACGCTTTAAAGGAAAGGGATTCTTATCATAGACACATTTATAACAATGTTAATGCCCCTGTCGTTCTTCCGGCATCTACATAGCAAAGTTAATGTCATCAGTCATCAAATCGTCAGTATGGCAACAGTATCCATTTATGATATTGACTGTATTTCCTTGTCGACCCAGTGAAAATAAACTGATGCACTTAATGAGTAGTTTCTCACCTGTTTTAACTTTGACATTTCCTTCTTGGTCATGTTGTGACCGATCAGGGAGAAAGTAAGGTAGAGGGGTGTAGGTACTTGGTGCATGTGGTCCACGTCTCTGTGCTAATCTATCACAGGTGCCGGACAAGACAAGTGGTCGTTGTGGGTCAATGTTGGATGTTGACGTTTGTTTACCCTCTTGACACCTTCACACCTAAGTGCCTAGTTATTGAATTGAGATCAATGAACTCTCTAAGTTATCGCCTTAATCAATCGCATCAAGGCCAACTGATTCACAATGCATGTTTTCATAAATTATTTATGACGCTTTTTTGTGTAATGAATCAAACCGAACACAGTTTGTGCAATAAGTTAGTACCAGGACATTATTTTCAAGTTAATTCATTCTGCATTAGAGACATTGTACTCCATTTCATCAAACATTGTTTTACCTAAATAACTGAATTAACTTTACTGTTAACTTAATTCAATTGACCACAATGCCTATCTGACAGCAACAAAGGACGTTTTTTAACTATTAGTTTAATTCTTTGAATAATAATTATTTTTGTGTATGTTTGCTTATAGGAAAATCGCGGGAAAAAGCTTGATTCCTATTTAACTTTCCCATGGATTGCATCCTGAAAATGTCAAGGGCGTAATACCTGCCTCGTTTTGTTCAAAATGTGCGGCAAAGTTCTTACATTACCTCAGCATCTTGCTTTATATTAACCTTTAGTTCATTTTCCTTTTTGCAACCAAGTATGCTACTTAGCTCTCCACACGATACACTTTCTTGGCATTAAAGTGCACTATCTCATGTATTTGATATTTTGTAATAACATACATCTGTACGATGAAGGGCGGTCTTAAAGTGGTTCGCTACTGTTTAACTTTAGTAAAACTCTCGACTCAAACTTTGAGGGAAATGTTATTATTAAAGTGAAAAATATTTTAAGAACAAAAAAGTTTCAGAACCTCTTGTGATACCCTGTTTCTGTTATGACGTTGAATAAAACGACCCTAGTCCAAAATGAGTGTAAACATCGGCGACCAAATTGATCTACTTACCGTAGTCCTGCTGTTAAATGGTTAGCTAGAGACATTATTGACCCTTGAAAAATAAAAAATTAATGTGTCGACACGCTTAATGGACAGCGAAGTCAAGCGTGGAACATAAAGCAAAAAGATCAACATCATTGTCCTACATTTGAGCTACATCACGCTACTCTCTCATGGACTGCTCTTTGACTTATCTGCTCTAATCTTCATCATAAATTCAATCTATTTTCTCCCTATTTCCATGTTTTACTTTTCCTGTTGTTCACTTTACACCTTTCTTAGGCATACATGGCTTTATGAGTTAGACAGGTGCCGATATAACCCTGATCTCTAATGTTTTTGTTACCTTGGGTGGGTTCTTATCACTTAGGCTGTGGATGGGAAAATATGAAACTAACTATAATGTGAGAAACTGGGAGTTTTTTAGAACATTGTGCGTATTAGAAATTAGGATCTACCTTGGAAAGTTCTCAGGTTTTGAGACGATATGTTGGATTTGTTATGGCCAATTAAGTAAGGCTAAGTATCAGTGTGACTTTAATGACGCAGATGTTATAGCGTGTAGATGACAGTTACATGCACTTGACCGAGTTCATGGCCAATATAAACGTGAGAACTCACTCAATAGCTGTGGTTATTCGGAAACATATTTGTAATGACTGAAAAAGTAAGACAGTGTAGGGATTGAACCCATGTGAGTCTTATACACACTGGGTTGCTCTAACAATCTTAACAACTACTGACCTATCTGGACATACGTCCCACTTTGATATGATAGAGTCCACTTAATGATATCTTTCCAACCTGAACACGTTACGGGTTATTTCAACTAAAAAATACAATAAACTCTTTGGTTCACCGCGTTTTACCTGTGATTTCGATACAGTTTCAAACAGTTTCTGAGAACTGAAATAAGTGAAACTACCTTTGTGTTTAAGTAACAACTACCTTCTGTTAATTAAGAATTGCCCTGACAGATGTTATTGAGATGTTTAATGAAGCAGAATGTTAAGAACAGCAGTAACTGACGATGTTAACTGACGATGTTTTCAATCTGTCAAATAAACATGGTGACGTAGACATAAGTTCTCACGGCTAGGTCCAGGTAACCCATGTTGTTGTGGAGTCGTGGGAGCGGGTACGTGAGCTGTAATCATATTGTTGTCACTCACTCTATAAGCTTGTGGAAACAATGAAGTAAATGGAGGGTACATGTGGGTGAGTCGTTCTGGAAGTTTATGTGGGAACCGGTGAGTTGAAGGTGTATGTTAGTAGGGTATGTATGTAGGTGGGGTATCGTTGAATGAAAGTTTGCTGTACCGTGGGAATTGTTGTTGGGTATACAACCTGGTGGGAAACCCCGCGGTCTGCTGCAACAGGAAGTAAATAAATCTGGGTTAGATAGATATCAAATTGCATGCATTATATATTTTACCTGTATTATAGAATCATTCATAAGACACAAATGTAATACATTACAAGATAAACGGACACTCTGCAACGATTCCGTATTTTCTATGCAAACTTCGTTTTACTATGTTAAATTATTTGGTATTTTAACGAAAGATGAATACCTTTCCCAACATTTTTTGTGGATATAAACTAGGACAATTTTAGTTTGGTTGTTACTTATGGAAAAGTGTGTGTCAATTTGTATACATGAAGATGGTATAGGAAAATGTATACACTGGTTTTCTCATTCTGATTAATACGCACTGAGGTTGCAAGCAAATAATTAGCGGGCTCTAATTCTAAGGCCATGGCGGTTAAGGTCTAAATTAGGTCCTCACATGTCACAACGATGGAGCATCAATTGATGTCTCATAGTGTGATCTTATGACCGAACTGAGTCAATTCTAATTGTTGACTAAATTTGCGGTCTTTTTGGTGGCTTTTGAATATACGTAATTGCAATGCTAAATTGCAAGAAAAAGGCGCGTAAAGAGAACCAAACGACGAATGATATTAAAAACAGCAGGTACACAAAGGTAAGAAGTAAGAATAGATACACGTGCTGACGTAATTGTAGCGTCATGTCTGTCCTCAAGCTCACATCATAACCTTGTGCTCACTCTAAGTTCCCACGCTCCACTTACAGAATGCCTCAACTATGTGCAGGTTAGATACAAACTCACACGTAGATCTGATACGTAAAAGGAGACTTTCCCATACTCAACTTTTAAATTGGTATATCTAAGTATTTTTTTACCTTCGTAGATTTAAGGATTTGTTTTCGCCACCTCTTAAGAAGATATTTCATCTATTAGATTTGTACATTATGTCCTGGTTCTCAGGGTTGTCTTTAGCAAAAGTGCGTGTAAAAATGTGTATGTTTTTTTGTATCTATACGGGGACGAGATTGCTCAGGTTTTAATCAGAAATCAGGCTGATTTTTCAATCAGAGTTGAAAATGAATCAGTTTTGATTGGTTTTATTTTCTTTATCTCTCTTTTTATGAGGATGGAAGAAAGTTTTGCCTATTTGAATGTAGAAACTTAGCTACGTGAATTTTCACAAAATGTTTCACTTTGCTTTGATCTGGGGTTATCATCAACAGTTTTTAACCCTGATCTGTAACAAGGGTTAATGTTCAAGTGTTGTTCTTTTGCGGTTGTTAACCAAAATACAACAAATCAAGTAATCAGAACATGGAAGTGCATGACAATCTCTGATTTAGATATACATTTCTTTACATTCACTCCTCACTTACACCATCATAGTTAACTTAAACAAGACTCCATATGCATATTTTGATACTAGTATAGTTTATGTGGAAAATACTTGAACGATGACGTCATGTTCACATAGTTGTCGGTCTGTTTCATGTGATGGTAATTAAGATTCTTGAATAATTATGACCGTGAGTGGTTCTGGCATATTCATGCATGCATGGAGCGTGATTAACGTTATCGCTAGTTTTTTGTAACATTGCACCGCACCGGTACAGCACTTCAATAGAGAAATGTAATATGGGAAAACTCACTTTATAAAATACAAGTTTTGACACAAAATCCCCCTAAAATGTTAATGATGTGTATCTTGTAACCTGCACTTTAAGATAAGACGTTGTCTCGCGAGATTTTTGTTTTGTTTGTTCACGCGTTGTTTCGACGCCTTTACCTATATGCTTGTCACTGATTGGTCTTTTACAAACAATCTTGCGATATGATTGGCTGTGATTTACCACAGTGGTAATTTGATCCATCTACGTAACTTTGAGTCACAGCAACGTAAAAAACCGAAACATTTTCCCACATTTTTGCTCGTTTCCTTTCATTTTCAATTTTCCGCATCAAAGTTCATTTATAAAGACGATAACGGATTCAAGTGTTGTTTACAAACGTGATATTTTCACTTTGAAGATGACTGCGTATATCGTGCTTGTTTGTTGGACCCCCGTAGGGTGGGGATATGAAAACACGTGTTTGACATGAGTGTCTGGCCACGAGGTCGTGATGGCGTCAGCAGCAACCTGAGGTGTCTCCGGTACCAGGGGATTGTGGGATTTACTAACAGCGCCACCTGAGACTGTCCGTCATGTCAGGACAAACTATGTCGACAGCAACATCAACTTCTGCATGCAAGTGGAAAACTTTTTAGTTGTTAAATTGAAGCCTCGACAAGCCTTTGTCAAGTTTGATAACAGTTAACTCTGGTACCAGTTGGCATCAGTTGTTTGTTCAAAGATACAGAATGTGTGTTTTTGAACAAGTCTAGATATTATGCTACTTTTGGACGAGGTAGGGGTTTTTGTAATAGCTCTGTGTTTTGAGATATGATAAATAGCTTTTTAAAGGTCAGATTGGAGGAATTTTTTTTATACCAGCTCTCTCGGTAGTGGATATAAACACATGTTAAACGTTACTTTACGTTTTATGCGGGCAAACAAACTTCTCGAAATCATTCTATTTCTCTAGAACAATAAAATCGCCCATTCTCTCATTCCTTACTCAGTCATACTTTTTTTCTATATATCTTCTCCCCTCTTTTCTTCTCTTCCTCACTCTTTCTTTCTCTCTCTCCCTCTCTTCCAATTTTGAAAACTGTCTCCGAATTTTTTGAAAATGACTAATTTACCTAATTGACTTACCTAAACCAGTGGCAACATGAGTACATATTTGTTTTACTTAGCCCAGATCTGCGCCCTCGTAGTTGAGAAAATAATGTTTTCTCCATACACAATATTTATTACCGGGTGTAGATGACATTCTTCGAACTGATCTCTCGGTGCCAAGGTTCAAAAGGTGCACGAGATGTACAAAAAAACGAGAAATAAAAATAGACACCCAGCACCTTGAAAGAAAAGCTAGGTGATTAAATACAAAATAATTGGGTAGAACGACGATAAAAAATAATTCTCGTGCACCTTCATTTCCTCGAACCGAGCTCGTCACGGTTGCTCCAAAAGTTTAATTTCCCACAAGAATAGTCTCCCCTTGAAGTGTTCCCCCGCTGCTATTTGTTTACCACTCCTGTCATTATCAGGTCTTTCAGACATGCCCCTTACCTACACTTTAGTTTTTAACCTGTTCAGCATCCCATCTTTTCACTTTTCACCCATCCTTTTATTCCCTAAATCCAACCCATGAGATACTTTACAATGTATAGAATATAGAATAACCACGAACTTGAGAAAGATACAAAGACTCGAGTGTCCTGTGATGGTGCTTGTACTTGGTGCTCGCGACCATTATTCTCAATTCACCTACTGACTGAATGATGGATGTAGCAGGTAGTTAACAGACGAGTTTACATTTTGTGCCAGGAGATGAGTGATGGTTTTTGAAATACGTTGTCTTGAAGTCTTTAAGTCGTTTAATTGTTGTTTTAGTCCGCGATGCTATGGTACCAGGATGGTTTGATTAGTTTTTTGGCGTCAATTTTATGACTTAATTAGGAACGCAGGGTTCCCATTCTATTAGCAGACAGCTTAGAGAGTATTTCTTAAATATCTTTTAGTCAGTATGATTCAGTAAAGTGTTAATTATATATCTCATTTTAAGAATTATGTTTTTTGTGTTATTCAACGGTCCTGTCTTGTTTTAAATTATTTTTCACAACGAAGACAATCGACTCTTTAATTTAATATTAGATGAAGTATTTGGGAGGAAATTTTGATATAAAATATCTGAAACTGAATTTTTCCAATATTTCCAACTTAAATAAATATGTTTTTTTTTGTCAAATCTTCAAGGGCTTCTTATTTTCTTGAGTTGCTTGTATTATTGTTACTTTGAAATTTGAATTAGAAAGCTTGGCGATATCGTATGTTTTTTTTAAGTTCCTGTTGAGTATGGCATGGTGAGAAGGGGCGTCTCTTCCGTGGTCTTTTCTAATTAAATAAAAGTAAAAGGTTCAGTGCTGAGTCCGTTCGTTTACAATCACATTTTTAATTCATCACCAGTCTGTACAAATTTCTAGAGAAGATCTGATCTTAACATAAATTAGCTACAGATGTCGAGTGTTGCTGAGATTCACGTGCACTACAATTCTGAGATAAATGAGGCATCAATGGTGCAGTCTCCCAGCATCACCACCTTCATGCTACCTTTGTTCCCTGCGGTATGCTCTCACGCCGACCTTGACCCCCGTCGTGCAGCGCTACAAGACACCTGTACTTCGTTTAACCGCGAAAACAAACGTCAGTCGTCGGTGATGGAATTCACAGAGTTTTCCTGGAGTCTGTTTCCACTGTGGCACTTGAAGAGACGCACCGCAATTATGTGGTAAAAGCCGAGACCGCGGTTATCGCGTATTTGAAATGTTTCAGTTTTTGTCTTCTACAAGATGATAAAGAATAGAAACATCAGCATATAGACCTTTCTTCAGATACAAATTAATATATAAGAGCATCGTAACAATAAGAAATTCTTTCAAGTTGAGATTTCTTTTTGATATAATACTTAATATGATTATTTTTTTTTATTTACCTGTGATTTCATGATAATAGGTTTTGTATATTTTTTCTTTATAACAAACTGTTAATGTGTCGATAGGCCAACCAGTAGGTACTCCTGTTGATCGTTTGTCATAGTCAAAAAATGAAGTAGACAGTTTGTCTGTTTCACCTCACCGGTACTCTTGACACCTCTACCAGGTGATAACTGCCATGTCATGTTCATCAAATCAGTCTATATTTTATGATAATGATGCTCATTGGTGCATGCAGTAAATCTGAGATCAACCATTGACCATCCATCATTGTGCCATTAGTCAGTCCCTAGAGGGGTACCAAGTCGTACCTGGAGACTATGACTGGCGCTCACAAAATGGCCACACGTACAACATCCTGTCATCTTGCCATTTCTTATCTTCTGTTTTGACACTAGTCCCCGTCATGCCTTGGAACTACCGTAGACCGTGAAGTAAATCCCTGTGGTAGCTCACAATCACCAGAGATGCAGATGGCCCCATGATAGCAGCTCGACATCTCTCATACCTTTTCTCAAATAGTCCAAATTTTGGTACTGTGCTCGATTAAGATCAATGTCATGATCTGGCGTCTTTATCTCTCACCATAACTCTTAAATCACGGATGTCAACTATGACTGAAGGTTTAAATTCTCTTCTCGCTTCAAGGACGCTGCATCCTACATTCCTTCTTCTCTAATATCATGGCATAGTTTCCATGGGAAAATCACCGACGCCACACCAAGGTTGGGCGGTAAAAAAAATTAGGCAAAGGGGCGTTGTTTCAGGTGGGAGAAGGTAGATAGATTGAGCGAATTGTATGAATGAACAAAATATTTTGTGAGCGATGCTCATTACAATAACATAAGGGGAGGTAATTCAAGTGGTATTGTAGGTGGAAAGGATTGTGACTGAGATATAATTTGTGAGAATGGAGTGTTGTCTCATGTTGCCAGACTTTGTTCCCACAACCTCTTGAACCTGTCAGGACATTGTAGATGACATCTACTCAAAGTACAGAGACGAGCTCTTGACAATCTCAACCAGGTGATACATATACAGGAATTTAGTGCGCATTAAAAAGCATTCTTCGGCAATTTTTGTTAATAATTTAATAGTTTTCTTGTTACGGTCTGTGCTTCACCTCATTAGTCTAACAAATCTAGCGAAACGACGATATAGTAAGATAATGACTTTTTTTGCTGATTTGATTAGCGGTTCATCACACATCAAAGTAGCGCTTAAATGACCTATTTGAGTCGATAACGCTGTAAAACCTAACATAAATACCACATCACAGTGACAGTGTACTTTGTTAGCCCCCGAAAATATGAATAAATGCCATGGGTTAAATGTTAAATTTGTTTTATATCATTCACAGACTTGTTAGACGAGCACAGGCTCAGTGAGTCAGCTGCATTGGCCACAAACTCCTCTGATGACGAGCACTGTCACAGCACCAACCGCAACATCAACAGCAACAAACACGACAGCAACAGCTACAGCAACATCAATCTCACCACGGCGATGACCACAGGCATGACCAACACTGGCATCTTGTCCGAGTCAAACAGCAACAGGGACATTCCAAAAGTATCCCCTCTCAAATGTCCCCTTGTGGACGATCAATTTGAACATCTCAAAACAGCAGATGTCAAAAAGTTATTTGCCAACATTATTTCGGCGACTCTTGGCAACAACCGCCACTCAATTGCCAGTGACGTCACCGCCAGTTGCCGTGACAACGAGACAAACGACGACGTGCTAAAAAAGACCGGCTCATGGGCAGGCGCTGTGAGAAGTGGTTCGGACGTCACTTGCCTTGGTTTGGGGCGAGAGTCGACCGAATTGCTGCGAGGGTCTGAAGGCCGCCGAGAGGACAACTGTCCGGACCGGAGAACTGAGGAGGAGGAAGAGGATGGACAGAAAGTTCTTGGTAAAGATGGAGGAAAGAATAAAGAGGATAATACACATTCCGAAGAGTGGCAGTTGAAAAGTGATAAGATAATTGAGGAAGATCTCGACGCACAAGGTAAGAAAAAGCAACAGTTGATAATATTATTCGTAAACTACCCTGCTAGGAACTTGAAATATTATGCAATCATTACGTCAACCTTCACTTGCATGTTTTGTTTTCCTTGGGAATGCTCTTTGATTTCATTCTTTGAAAACTTATGAATTGGGATAAGTTTTAGATACATTTTGTAAATTTGTCACACAAAATCTCCCTTTTTTGTTTTTTGTAACTTTATTACCTAAATTACTAATTTAAAATATATATTTATACTTATCCTTTTCAAAGGATTTACTGATAAGTTATTTGCAATTTTCACTATGATTATATTTGGAACTGTATTTTGCCTTTAACATGTACAATATTATTGTAACACTGTTGTTCGAAATTATGTCATAGAAATGGTTATGTTGTTGAATATCAAGACATAATATATTGGCCACTATCAAGGATGAAACAAAAATAATGCCAAAGTTTTTATAGATAATAATTGATAAGTTGATAAATTTTCAAAATTGTATCAAGATGATTGCACAAGTCTAGTAGTTAAGCACAATTTTATTGTATTATATCACCTTGGCATTAATTTTGGAATGTTTCTGATAATTTTAGTAAGTGCTTTGATTGAATGCATATTTGCAATAATTTATTTTAAAAAAATGTTCATTAAGCTCTTAGCATTATTTGGTTATACTAAGATTTGTCAAATCTATGAAAAAGAATTTTCATTGATAATAGGATAGCATTGTTTTCTTGGATAGTAAATTTCATTTATTCTCTTGATTTTTTTTTAATTTCAAATTTTAACTGAATTTATAGAGAGCTGTAAACATTATAAAACATATCAATATTCTAGGTCATTGAATAATATTAGAAAATTTGAACTTCTGCTTTGTAAAGTTTTTATTATTTTGAAACAACTCTCTTGTTATGATGATTTATCAGTAATTTGAATCAAGGAACAAAAACTAGATTTGTTTTTTTAATTTCATAAAAAAAAATCATTGTCATATTTCTTTATAGGAAAGAAAAGAATGATAGTTGATCTATAACGAGAATAAAAAATTTAATGAATTAACCAA
>JAUUEB010487943.1:0-10817 GCA_032362205.1 Clione limacina | reverse complement strand
GAGAGAGAGACAGAGAGAGAGAGAGAGAGAGAGAGAGAGAGAGAGAGAGAGAGAGAGAGAGAGAGAGAGAAAAGGGGCAGCGGGAAGGGGATAAAAGATGCGGAACAAATGACGAAGATTTATTAACAGTTGCAGAATCGCAATAAACTGAAATCGACTGTGAAACATGTGTTATCCTCATATTTTTTAAAATTAAATAATGTATTGTAGATGCTAAATATAAATACAAATATAATGCCATATGTTGTTGATGTATTTTAAAGTATGTTGTAGTCGATCTGTGTTTCTCAAGTTTTGTTGTAAGGCATTTCCTGAATAAACGCTTTCCCTTCCGCTTCCCAAGTTTGCCAATGCCCTATCTCTTTATCCCTAAACCACATTCTATTGTCCAAAACTGACCAGCGGTCAGAAGAATTTTGTCAACATGTCACAGGAAAAGGACATCGATCTAACTAACGGTTGATCGGGTAAGCTGATCCAGTGAGACAATAAGGGAAAACATTGGCGTTTCTTGTGCTTAACAGAGGGTCCTTGTAGTCCTTGTGATGTAACCGCTTTTGGCTCTCATAAACCGATTTATCGCAAGAGTCATTGGCAAATATTTAGACACAACAAAAGATTAAAACGGGTTACAATGAATAATGACAGAATAGTCTAGTCTTCTATTGTGCAGCTTTGCTTTATTTACAACTGTACTAATTCTTCATTCAAATTTAGCCTTCTTAAAAAACACTAAGAACTTTACAGTAAAAATAAACTCCTTAACTATGTGATGTCTTCTAAGTCGCCTTCTATATGAGAAGAGATAATTTATTCATGCACGCGATCATTCGTTTACGTATATATACAGATAATGATCAGTAACTTCCATCCTAAACCATCTGTGATAAAAACAGTATAAACTAAGTATATAGGGTTGACATTAACTTGTTATTTGATACAATGTTAATTGGATGTGACACTGAACCAGATGTGACACTGAAGAAATTTAATTGTAATTAGATACATTAATAAGTATGACATCTACATATATACATCACAATGTCTATGAGTTTAATAGAGTAATGTTTAACAATCTAACATCTTACATTTGTCTATAATATTTAGACGGAAATTGCCATTTAATATTTTTCTTGTATTGAAGTGGACCTTATAACTAAACCATGGATGACATAAAAACCAATTTCGTTAATTTCATCAACAGCCTTTGTGAGTTCATCAAATACAGGCTACAAATATTCACAAGTTAAGATTTGTTTTTAATTCACATACAGTGAGCTTTCATCAATAACAAACGCAGGAAATCGATATTGAAAATCAATACATTCTTCTTGTTATTGATTGGCATAACAAAGCAATGTCAAGAAAATAAATAAACGGTTTACAAACTTCCCACGTTGACATCTTTGACATGTCATTTACGCCCACTTCATTCATTTTATCAAATATTAGACGTCTTTTTTCACATCAATTCATTTGGAGATTATCAAAAGAAGGCGTCGACGTCTCACATGCAAGAGGACTGTGATTCGTATCCGGCAAATGCCACAAGTTTAAAACCACATTTCATTGGTGTTCGCTCTTTGCCGATGTTAAAACTTTGCTTAATAACCCCCCTGGAAGCTTAAAGAGTCTCAGGTAAAATTGAGTACAGAAAACATATTTTGTCAAGGGATATATGGCTGAAAAACATAAATCAAAATTGTATCGTTGTTTGTTTACAAAAGGTTATCATTAACCTAACAACAAACAAACGAAAATAATACATAAACAAATATAACTAACGTTCTTTTGTTATACAACAAAAAATAAATAAACCATGAATCTGAAAAAAAATTGCTTGTCCCTAGTCACCCAAAGATAACACTAAGGAGCAAGGTATTAGACCGATGTCTTATCTGTAACAAAAATTTGTAAAGAATAGAAACATATTATCATGAAATACAAAGTAGGCCTTATGCACTAGACCAAAAAATGAACACTAGAAGAGAATTTCGTTTCGAGTTAAAAGAGAATAGATTTAAATAAGATGTATAAAGATAAATACAATGCCACTTTTACTATAAGAGCTTCAAATAACATTTAAATGATTCATGAACATAAGTAGATTAACGTAAATAGCACGCATAGGATTTCCTTTCTATATTCATATTTATAATCTTTATATTATGTTGCTTTCATTACACTGTATAAGTAACTTAACTCTTAACGTTGCAAATCTTTCAGAAATCTTACTCAAGGCAATTTGTAGAGTCAATCATTTGTTTAGACCCGCCATTCTTATATTTAGGGCATCTTTGCGAGTCTGACATCACTACTTTTCTAGCTGAACTAATGACTTTATCATTCAATTTTGGGATATGAACAGTATTTCTTAAACAGAATTCGATTGATGTGATTTCATCTAATTAGTAATTGTTACCAAGTGAGTCCAGTATTTCGATTGCTCTATTAAGTCAACCTACCATAAATACTGTCTCTAGATTTGAAGCACTCCTGTAGGTTTGCGTTAAGCAAAATGTTTATTAATTCTAATTAGAAATCCAATTTCAAACACATTTCGCGTAACTTGAGAAATAAAGCGTACAGATGTGATTTCCTTGCTAGAGGTTTAGAAGCGAATGGTGCAAATGTAAAAGATGTTGCAGTAAGGAAGTGTGTATGTTTGTTACGACGGCCAAGAAAATTAATCCTATACGCTTTATTTCCTTAATAACGCCAAAATTAGCATAATGCATTGTTCTAGGAATTAAATTCGTAATAAGAACTAATAGTCATAGTTTGCATTAAACTTACCGCATACCTAAACACGTTTCGCAAGTTCAGCTAGCTCAGGTGCATGGTTTGTACATAGGAGCATAATAAAACAATTACATAAACAGATTAGAACAAAATCAATACATAGAGAAACAAGCAAGAACACCAAATTAAAAAAGTAGGATTCGCTGAAAATCAACATATTTACAACGCCAAATTAGAATAGAAAAAAACACATTTAAAACATGTGATCTAAAGTCCGTACCACATAACAAAAAAGACACGATCTTTTCAAATCTACTGATAATATAATTTACTCATATAATATAGATCTTATTAAACTTTTGCTTCTTGTAGATTTTCTTCAAAAATTTATTTATCGTCAAAATATTTTCATTTGTCAAACATTCCTCACCAATGCGCTAATAGTTAAACAAACACCCTAATATATTTTATGATTTTTCAAAAAAAAAATCTCTGCTTTTGTTTTTGCAGCTGATGATTGACTTTTTACGCTTTAATTTTCCTACATAGTTTGTCTTTCCAAAACATTAGAGATCATGGCTTCAATGAAAGAATGTGTGTTTTTTTTTCGGATAAACATGATCTAAATTCTTCTGGGTCAAGGAGTCAAGGTTGATACCAGACGAACTACAAACTAGAACACAAAGTACATAAAATATGACATCAAAGGATTCGTTGTGTTTAATTGCATCGTTTATCTCAGATGGTTTACATCGACAATGATATTAGATCCGCTTAAGTGAGTTACATAGATAATCGACCATTTTTGTGCTATTTTTATGAGAACATTTGCATTTCAAGTTTAATTTATGTAAACGATACCAGTGGAATTTGAAACTTGAGTATGAACAGACGTTACCTCATAACAGCTGAATGTGCATTTAGTCGTATGGTGTAGAGCTAATTATTGGTTAAAAGAGAAAATGTTGGCGCTTGCCATAGAACGTATTTTCATCTCATTTCTTATTCGTGTTGTATCTATTTATTTGTGCGTATGTGTGTTGCGATTGCTTGCATAATTAATTTCATGACTGTATATATATATATTTATGAGTCTGTTATGCGTTTGTGAGAGTTTCTGCATAATAATTGTGATTGTATTTATGTTGGTATGTATATATATCAGATTGTGCAATGGTGTGCATACGTGCGTTTGTTTGTTTGTTTGAATTATGTTAGTAGTCCATGTGTAACTATGTTTGTGTTGATGTTTGTCAACAAAGGAATGCTGTATTTTCATAATTCTACGTCCACACCAGTCTGTGTATGTGTTGTTTATGTATGTCATATGCAGTCTGTTTAAATTATCTCTTGTATTCAATGTACGTTACTTTTCTTATTTTTTTCAATTTGGATATTGTTTTTAATGGAAAAAGAACGAGTGTCGGCAATATCATATAATTATTAAATATATGAATTAACAAAATTAAAATTAAAAAAGAACTGACTCTTATTGCAGGAAGAATGAATCAGATTGTAAATACAACAACTCTTCGTTTTTGCAAAGCTAGAGCTGCAACAATGACGACTATTACAAATAATCTATGTATATCTACAACTACAATTAGATTTACAATTTCAGGGCTTGTCTATTACGACAAGCTTGAAAATGTCCCATTTATGTCTGTATGTCAGCTTGTCATGTGCTATTATCAACAAGTTTAAAAAGCAAATAATTATATTATTTCCACTTTAACATCGGTGAAAAGGTGAACAATAAAAGCAAATGAGTCATTTGAATCAACGATGTGGCATTTTATTTAATATCATATGAGCTATTTACTAGAATTAAATAATTGTCTGGTTAGTTGTCACATCTCTCAATATGGCCAATGTCATTATAACCTATTTTAACTATATATTTGTTTGGTTATCGCTTTTTACGATTAAGCCATTTCTTTCTTTACTTCTCACATTCTTTCTTCCCTCAACACAAGAAGGTCATCTAAAAGTTTAGTCATATTGATGACCTGACCTAGGACCAAGTCGACGACGACTGACATTAGACATGCGACACTGATCCGGTTTAAACCTGGAACGCTTTGATAGCAAGTGAGATGGAGACGTCTCCTGTTTGCCAAGCTTCTAAAACAATGTTTCAATGAGTAATATCAAAGTCCACTTAATGATGAAATCCTGTGTTGATCCACTCCTGTGTTGATCCACTCCTGTGTTGATCCACTCCTGTGTTGATCCACTCCTGTTTGAATAAGTTACATCGTTTATCTCTTGATGACTCTGCTTAGTGGCCCTAAAATCACATTTATCAATGATCATTGACTTAAGTAAATACTCTCATGTGATAGAAGTATGTGATCAAAATGAGATAACACATCGTTCAAAGTGGTGTCTATTACATGGACAAAGTGGTGTGTATCACACGGACAACATCAATGGAGGAGCTACGATAAATACAGCTGTAGGTTTCAAGATTTTATTTCACACAAACACACCAGTCGACAAACTGCTAAATAGTATAATGGCATATGATATATATGTAATATGAAAAACTGAAAATAAAAACTTAATCAAGAAAATTAACACATAAGAAGCCCTGTAACTGAACCATAAACACAACTAATAAATCCCCATGTTTATAGCAGCAGTGGTGACGCTTCCCTGTGCAAATAACAATGAAATAGCAATAGGAACTTGTGTTTACTGATATAAAGGTGAATTACCATGGCATATGTCAGCTTTGTGTATGCATAATTTAGATGATGTATACAGATCAAGATGCATGTATTTGGTTCTTGGAATAAACGCATTTTCTTTTTTATATCAAGGAATCATAGTTTGTGACTTGTGGCATGATAATCTGTCAAACTACAGACCCAAACCCCTGAAACTTGAAGACATTATATATTTACAGCGCTAAGTCTGAAAAGAAAAATCACTTACGTTAAAATACCAGGTTCAAGGTGAAAACATTGAAAAAACAGATATCAAATCCAATCAAACTATTTTTAAATCTAAACACAATATGTAATTATGCAAAGCTGATATAATATGCCAAAGTTATTCATCTCCATTAGTTAGTAAAACTTACAACCAACGATTGTTAATTGATTTTATGGATTTGCATTTTTAAGTCACATTTTTGGAAACCTTGAAAGTCTTATTCCATTTTTGGAATTTTCTGGGTTTTCCTGTGACTTGATTCCTTTGAAGAGAAAAGAATCAATAGACTCACAACATTGAAAATTGATTCAAAGTGGGGTTTCCCGTTTTCGAAAGTTAAAGAGCAACATCGTATTGATTCTAATAGCGTTAAACATTACAATGTATAGAACTATGTCAGTATCAATGTTCAGTTCAAGATAACGACATGGTAAGTTAAGTCAGTGCTGATAAGACTTGATAGTGTTAGTCCTTTACTTTGATAAACAACGTAGGGGTTTCCCTCGATAAAGAGATGCTTCACAGTCATATGACGTTATTTGCGTCATGTACAGGATTACACTTCTGATAACAGAGCATAATAATTGAACAGATTACAAACTATATGAGACACAAGTCTTGGTGTATGGTCGTAGAGGGCACAGGGTATGAATGAGACACAAGTCTTGGTGTATGGTCGTAGAGGGCACAGGGTATGAATGAGAGAAAAACGTGGGAACTGTAAATCAAATACCAACTTCACAGAACCAGGCCAGCAAATGCCAGAGAATTGTAAAAATAATCAAAGGTAGAACGTTTGTAACATAATATGACTTCGTTAAACGCGTTATCTGAACGTAGATAAATGTTGGGAGAAATGCAAATCTTAACATTTGTCGTTTTTTTTAATTTGTTTGTGTTTACATGCTTGGCTAGTTTCGTTTTTTTAATGGGGCCGATTCACGAGCGTGCAAAACTACAACACGTGACCACGAGCGCCGTGCTAATTGGTCATGGTCAGTTAACACAGCTCAGGTATTGAATGATTTGAATTTACCTAGACCACGTGACCCTTCGTGAATCGGCCCTATTGAAATAGAAAAAAAACGCAATAAAAGCTTAAACAATCAGTGAAGGGGGATTAGTTTTCTAAATAGCGTTCTCTTATCAATTTTTTTTCTTTCGCTTGTTTTTATCTTTTTATCCCTCACTTGAACTTTTTATTTGACATTTTATGTTTTATAGTCCTTGCGTTTTTATATTAATCTTGTGAATTGAGGTTTTCAGTTGATATACAAAAAATCGTTTGAATCTTTAACCATAGACGTTTATGTTTTGAGGGAACAATTTCTACGGAGTTTAATTCACCCAAACATTTTCTCACTTGTGTATGTTGATGCGCTCACCCACTCTCGTCATATTATGCTCTCTAACTTACACACATTTATGCACACGATTTTAAATTACGTTCGACATCTTCATAGTTTCAATTTCTCTTATTTCAAAGGAATGTATCTTTTTCTCATATTCCTTATCTAATTTTAAAAGATTGGTGTGCAAAAGAAGATTCTTTTTATGGATAACTTGAAATCTTGATAAGCCTTGACGTGGATTTCTTTCTGATTCAGCAGTGAAAATGTGCTTATTATGTTCGTTTGGAATGTGGTTATAACATCATACTCGTGTTCGCACAAGTTACCAAGGTTTTTGCGTTAATCTATGATTTTTACGGTAAAAACAGTACTTTTATTTAAGGAGTATCTGCAAGTATTCACGATAGTGGCAAGTTTCACACTTCCTCGGTTCCTCATGTACCTGTAAACACATGATGGCTTGAATTGAATTGTCAGCATCTTTTAAAGATAATACGCAAAGCTATTACAACATATTTAATACATTATATGCATTGGACGATGTAATATATGGAGGAGAAACGAAGTTCGTTATAATGACAACGTTGTCAATATAATGTTGGATGAGGATAACTGTTAAGGTCAACAATTTCAATTTTCTCAAATTTTCATTAAATTAATATTGATGAGAACTTTGGAAGTTAACATTTCAATTTCCTCGATAATAATAATAATAATAATAATAATAATATCTTTTCTTTTTATATTCTACAAACAAAATCAAAACATACAACTTGCCCCTAATGTAATATTTTATACAGCTTTAATAATTTGCAATTATCACTGTAACGATTATTATATTAAATTCGAGTTGAATGTGTTCTCATGCTTCAAATATAGCCACTATCTTAATCACGTTAATTCAAAACATTATACCAACCTTTTTTCATTTTATCAGTCTTACTTTAATCTATCACCTATTCAAATTCAAATCCTAAAGTTTTCTTAATACCCCCTTCCAAAAAAGCACATGTCTCTATGTAGCGTGTTGACACATCGATAATCAACTCTTTTTTATTGAACGTAATCTCATCGAATGACAGCCAAGTGTTGATGGCTGAGACGTTCAGACCATTAAAAAACAATTTCTCAATCCCGTGGCTCTGTTCATTTTTTCCATTAAAAAGTACAAAACAGTTTAACTGACATACCACAGAGGTCATGAACTCTTATCGACCTTAAACGATGACATTGTGCCACAGGCAAGTAGTTTCACTATTTGTCATTACTACTACATACCAGGTGTAGACATTAATTAACATAGGTGTTACTTGTGTTTGGTGTCAACGAATCTTCGCTTATGTGATTTCATGATTTCCCCGTCTATTAAGATTTGAAGAATACAACATATGTAGTGGTATAATACCACTATTCTTTTTGCTGAATTAATTACTATATATTCTTACTAAAATATTGACATTTTGAGTAAACGTAGCTTGCATACAAGCATAGCAACCCTTTTGGCCGTTTGTTTTTCTTATACCTGACACTTTTCTGCTAAACATACTTTAAATTAAACAAAATTGGCTGTCTTGAATTTTCACTTATGGCACCTGACATGTCGAGTGTTCAGTAAACAAACTTTTTTCTCTTAAAAAGCATAACTTTCCTTCCTTATTTTTTTAAACATATTTCCTATCACTTTTAAACAAAACATTTTGGTTATGTTGTTGCATTTTAAGTAAGATTACAATATTTATAATATTTTAAACCACCAAACAAGCCCTAGTTGCAATTTTTAAGGCTTAAATCTGTATTTCACTAAAATATTGTTCCGTTGCCATTTTCCTTAATTTAAATAGTAGCATTATACCTACAACATGTGAGATTCAAATGCAATCTCGCCAACATTATATCATTCTTTAGGGTCTTTAGAGTTCAGAGTTATTAGTTCACATAAAAAAGTTAGTTTGCAAATTGATCAACCTCCCAGACATTTTGTGTTTGCTGGAAAATATTTGAGTTCAATATGTTTTTCCACAAGAATAGAAGATGAAGGTAAATTTGGCATACAGACGAAAGTTTTTGCTGTTCTCATTAATAGTCACAAATATCCAATGGAGCTTAAGTGCATAGATATACATTTTTGTAAAGTATAATTGACACATGTTTTGATACCAGATTGAATATTATAGCACTTTTAATTTCCTAGATATTACAGATTTATGAAAAACATTGCATATGCTTCAAAACAAGGGGTTGCTGTGGAAATTGGTGGATCCCACCCCCTGAAAACCAACTTTTTTGTGGGAACTACTAATTTTCAACACTAAGGAGCCTAGGGAACAATTTTATTTAGGCTAGATTGAATATAGGGTGTGCATAGATTCTGTGTATAAGTGCTTGCGTACAAGCGTTGATGAACTGATTTTCTTTCTGTATTACTGTACTGAAAATAGCAAGTGTCAATACTCCTGACATATTTTGTACTTAAAAGATCTGACTCATCAATAACAGATGGAGGGAGGTAAATGGTGGTTAAAATTCATTTTCACACACCAATCCCATTTACATAGGTGGCAAGATTTAATTTTAATGATTTTTGTGACATTTTATTGTTTTTTTATGATCTGTTTCTTCCAAAAATGCAAATGGAAACACTATTTACCAGAAAACAAATAAAAAACTACCTATACAGTTTTTCAAACTGGAAGCCTTAATTATTATCACATGCATTGTTTTAACATTCTTGTTGTTGTTATTTCCTGTCTACTATTCTAGTAGATGCTATATTGGTCAATTCAATTTGCTTTTTCTAGATTTTCAACTTCAAATGCATATAAACACTTTTAGATTTGGGTGCTAATTTTATAACTAAATTTAACAAACTTAGGAACAACGTAATTTTTCATTTCTTGACCTTTGCCCTTATAATTTCTCCTACTCTGTTACTTACACATGAAATAAAAATATATGCAAACAAAAATATGTATTTCTATCCTACATTGTGTAGTTTGCAGCATTGAAAGGCCTGTGTCCTCAAGGCAAAGTAATGAACTTCTCCTTTACCATAGATTTATCTACAAGCCAAAGTTTTGACCCACATTGTTTATAGTTTTAAACTTTTTATGATATAAACATGTTTTCTTTGTACAGTTAGCTACTGTGGCCACTAGTGGCAACCTTAAGCTAGTCTTGAAGTTCAAAATGGTTGCCATCTATTATATATTTGAGTGTGTATTTCTGTCTGTTGTACCTCTGTGACAACAATGCTATCAAACTTAAAAAAACGAAACAAAAAATAAATGTTATTTTTTATATCCAACTTTGGGATGTTTATTAATTTTTGGAGTTACTGTTATCAAGCTGCACATTAGTGACTAATGAATGGAAATAAAATAACTTCAGTCAATTGTCTGTCTAAAATCATAGCAATTTATTCTTACATACAGACACAGATCCCCCCCTCCCCAACAGCACTGAATATTACTCACCATCTAAAAATAATTTGCACACTGAGGACCCTTGGTGAGACAACAACATTGTCTTTCTGTTAAAAAATTGTATGAGCGGTTGTCAACACAGCAAGGCAGATCAAGAAGATATTTAAAAAGTTTTATGATTTAAAGTCTTTTAAAACCATACAAATAGAATGCCAAACGAAGAGTCTTTTGATGAACAAATGAATGAAAATATGTATTAGTGAGGTCTGATTATCCTTTCTGTTGTATCATATTGGTAACTTGGAGGACAAATTTAGAAGTATTGCAGATCTATCGGTAATTACTCTGTCAAATGTAATAT
>JAUUEB010487932.1:0-10818 GCA_032362205.1 Clione limacina | reverse complement strand
ATATCCGTTACCAATTGACAAAGTTATGGAATAAAAACTAATTAGATGGGATTACATAGAGAAATACTCATCGGCATTTTTCTTCTTCTTTCTTAGTCTTTCCGGTAGCGCTGACGTCCAGCCAACAGTGCACAACTTTATCGTGCAAGGCAGTGCGCTGTGCAGCAACACACAATCCTTAATGAATTATGTTTCTAAACAGTTTTGACAGAGTTATGTACCTTTGTGCCTGGTGATCGGGGTAGTACTCTCTACGAGTACTAATTTTTTCTAGTTGTATTAGCATTTTGACTATTCATTTATTATCAGTGGTATTGAGAAATTGATCTATGAGCAAAAAGTGTTTTTAGTTGAAATTTTTCAATTAAAGTGAAATAAGTTTTATTGAGAATATTTTTATTTTCATTTTAAAGCATATCAGTACCAACATTTCTTCTTTTTGTTTGTCAGGTGGAGATTCCAGCTTCAGTATTGAAGTTGACAGTATATGTCTAACATTTAAGAAGGATTGCTCATTTTTTATCATTTAGAGAGGTTCATATCTTTACGTTGATTTATTCATGTGAATTTCTCAATGAAAGGAGATAAATAGGCCTCTTAACAAAAAAGTACATATTATGATTTTTGTTTGTTTCAGTTTGAACTTGACTGTGCTGAGTCTGCGTTCAAATTCCCATCAACCAGCGGAGTATTGAAGCCCAACTCCACCCAAACCTTTGTTCTAAAATTTGTACCCCAACACCCCATCAACTACTTCAGGCGTGTTGCCTGTTTGATTCACAATCAGGTAAGCTGTAATGTCACTTTTAAAGTTTTCTATGTAAACTACAGTCAAACTTGTTAAAACCGCACACGCTTAAGGCAAATTTTTGCTAAAACAGACCATAACCTGACTTACGTTATTTTCCTCTCTTTATCTTTGTTAAAGAAACACGCTTCAACTGACAGAATAAAACACCTGTTTAAACTGAACATATTATGAAAACAAGTTATTGATTAATGCAATAATTTTGGGCATCAAAAAATGAATTATTGCAAATAAGTACCAAAATGTTATTTAAGGACTACACAAAATGCATTTCACTTATAATATGAGACAAGCGCTGCTACATAGGTACAACATAATGTGTAAGTATGAGTGTGACTATTGCCTACCCTAAGGAATAAAGTAAGATATGGATTGGGACATTACCCGCTGCTTTTTGACTCCTATCATATGGATTTTTTGTAAAACAAAATGTTTAAACAGAATTTTTTAAATAAAACAAAATTGTGCTTCCGAAAAGATTTGGTTGAAGCACATTTGATTTTTTGTAAAACAGAATTTTTTAAATAAAACAAAATTGTGCTTCCAAAAAGATTTGGTTGAAGTACATTTGACTGGACTAATGCAAATATATTAAATGAAACATGTTGAAAAGTTTAGTTTATATCACTAGAGCAAGAATTCATGTACACCACAAAACCTTAAGAAATTGTCATGTGATAAACAATTCAGCTTGAAGAATGGATGGTCGTCAAAAGCTCCTGATAAGCTTCAACAAACTCTTGATGGTAAATGTTTGAAATTTACTACTAATTTATGAAATTTGATTTTACATTTCTATCTTCCAGCCTCCCCTGTACTTGGATCTATTGGGCACATGTCATGCAGAGACTGTCAAGCCTGCAGTGTTGAAGTCTGAGCATATATCACGCTACCTCACTCATGTGGAGAGGGGATTGTCTTTTATTGCCCCCGAGGTAAAGATTTTCATCCCATGCCTCAAAGAGTGTTATTTTCCTTTGCTTCTTAGATATGGACTTTTTTAAATTGACACAAAGGTTAAAACGCATAGCAAAAATTAAAATGGAGAAAAAAGGCGAGGGGGCTTTTCTTTTAAACTTTTCAGTCTATTCTGATAATTATTTTATTGTGAAATAAGGTGATCAGTGTTTTTTAGGATGAAGATCTTACTAATCATACTTCACAAATCCAATACCCACATTATTGTAGTTGCTGTTGCAACATAACGTTTATGGTACTAATTTGAGCACAATGCATGATATGTTATTAACAGTTCTATCTGTATTTAGAAAATAAGTTTTTTTAGTATAAGATACACAAAAAGCCAACTAAGATTTATCTGGCTTTTGATTCTTAAAAGAAGTATAGAATAATGATCCTTAGATCTAAGTTCTTAGCCCCAAGCATATCAGACTCATTTTGTATTGTTTCCCCAGCAACTGAATGAGATGTTGAGGGCAGGTAGGCTAAGTGTGGACAAGAATGGATGTCTGGAGGCTCTCAGTGATGAGGATAAGGTGAGAATTAATTATTAAAACTCTAAAGTTTGGTTATCCAGCTATGTTTTTGTATTTTAAGATTGATCTCCTATTATCATCCTCTAAATGTGACCATTCTATTTGCATAGATTTACTTACAGATTGATGAATGCAAACACTCACACGTAATCTGCTTTGGCAAGTTTGTAGTGCCTAAATTAGCCAAAGAGCAACCAGGCCTATAATTCATTACTTTCAAAGATACATCAAAGATTTTATAAGTTTATGACATTTTATTCCATTATATGAATCATTGTCTATCTGAACAAAGTTCTTTTGTTTTTCAGGCTGGCCTCTCACCTAACCCTCCACCAAGAGAGATCCCAACTGTTGATGAATATTTCAATGACGGATTCCACTCTGATGCTGTTGTAAGTTTTGCTGTTTGTTTAAATCTTTTCGCCAGGAAATTAATATGGGGCGTCTCCATTTGAAAGGTTCAACTTGTTGCACTTTTAAGTTTAACCTTTGTTGCTTTCTTTTCTTCAGCCATTTTACTTCATAAGAAACAAAGACTTTGAAAGAAGTTGAAGATTTTTTGTTGTCAAAATTGCATTTATGAGAAGGCAGTTCTTCGAAAAACTTGTTGTTTACTAAAGTTTGAAGGCTGGTTTCTCAAAACCTTCTTTTTCTAAAAACCTTCTTTTTCTAAAAACCTTCTTTTTCTCATAGAAGGCCATAACTGACCCATTTTTTAATGAAACGACTTTATTTTTGTTCAAGATGTTCATGCTGGTGTCTAGATGTCAAAAATCCCCAAAAATCAAATTTTGAAATTTGCGACATGTGGAACCTTTTGATGGGGTGTGACATATATTTTTTGCAGTTCTTGGTCTCTTTGTTCTATAATGTGAACTTAATTTTTCCCCAGAATGTAATTCCCCATGTCAGTGTAGATCTGAATGTCCTTGACTTTGGCAATGTGCAGACTTTGAATCTCCCCGTTGACAAGGTAATTTTGCATTACAGTACATAATTTGATTCATCAAATACTTCTGATTTCTTTTACCATTCATGTTTAGTGTAAACATAAGTGGGATAAGTCCTCTGACATATTTACCATTTTAACTCAATTTTCAAAAAATCTTGCACGATTATGATTTTACTGTTTGTTTGTTTTTAATTTGTCTAATCATTGCCCTCATAACTTTTCAAAATTGTTTTACCATTATTGTCAGGCAAAATTTTTCTTATCTTTAAACCTTTATCATATGGGCTAGGGGAAATAAAACACAAACCTTTTTTTTACTATTTGTTGCCCAACGTTTTTGAGGCAGAAAGTTGTCATAAAATGAAAACCAGAAAAGTTGGAGTTTCTTTTATTTAGTTTTTCATTGTGCATGACTTGTAGAGAAACTTGTATATGCTAGAATATCTTATTACCAAATGGTTGGTAACCTGATAAATTATATATATTTTTAGATTAAAAAAAAAATTAGGCCTGGGAATATTTTTTTTCTTATACATTGTCCAAGTATTTTTGTCATTTTTAAGAACTAAGATTGGTTATTAAAAACTTTACTTCTGTATATTTTTCCTCAGTCTGTGAGCATCACAAACCACACTAGAGGGAAAGTCACTGTTCAGTGGATGGGAAGTAAGTCATTGTTAGAATGTACAATTAACATTTTGTCATTAACGTCCTTCATTTTCTATAAACTTCTGGTTAAAAACTTAACTGGAAATGAAAGCATCTATATTTCAATATCTATAAATATCCTTGATATTTGAGAAAACAAGAATAAGTTTAAAACACAGAGCATATCAAATAACATATGATGTTATATTTTAACTGTAAAACATGAGTGTTTACATGACAAGTTAAGTTGTAATTTAACAACTGTGATAGGAATATCAACTTTGTGCTACTCAAAGAAACATGGAAATTTTGACACAAGTGATTCTTGGCAACTTTATCATGGTGTTCTTTATTTAGAAAGTTTCACAGTTGTTTACAGCATTGTCTCATTGGACAAATATTATCTTTCACAGTATGTTTCACAACAATATCTTTTTGCAAGTGATTGTTGTGAACAGTTTTAACAATCAACATGACAAGTGATTACTTTTCTCTTCATTTCAGATGAGAACAGCATCTTCTCTGTCACTCCAGATACTCTAGATATTCCACCACTTAAAGCCTGCTCCTTCAGGGTCACTTTCAGGCCGGTAGGTTATTGTTTTTTTCTAAGAAAAAATAGATGAAAACATGAATAAAATGTATTTAACAAATCCTTATAGGAATTCACTTTTTGATAAATCTTTGTTATGAGATAAGACGCTTAAAATGTTTCATGCATGAGATTATCTTATCTTAAATAGAAAGATTGCTAATTTAAATTTAAGTTTTTAAAACAAATAGAATTTGTAATGGCCTTGATATCCAAATAAAAAGTCAAAGTTTACTAGCACATGTTATTTGCTTCAATGCAATGGCAATGTCAGCCTAAGATGACATTCATCAAATTTAAGATATTGTGTTTAGTTTATATTTTTAGGTCTATGTTGAAGGACACTATAAGTACATACAAAAGCATTTACTCAACAGAGATAATTCCCAGGTGAAAATATTCTCTGTGATTGTGTTAAATATGATCATGCACATTTAGTAAATCTTGGAAGTAAACTGTCTCTCTTTATGTCTGCTCCAGCCTGCACCCAACAAGCTTTATGGCAACGAGCTTGAGTGTTATATTGCCTACAAGAGTCAGAGAGACTACAAATTGGTAGAAGATCAGACACATTGTCCACCCTGGTGTGTCACTGTTAAGTGTTTAGGTGAGTAGAACTCAGGATTTGGTATGTGTTATTTGAAGCACAGAAAGAGAATGGTATGGATACAACCAAAGTCCTGACTATTGGAAAAACAAAGAAACAAAGTTATACACTGAACAGCTATCTGAAAGGAAAAGGAAAAATTTAATTACAGTTTCATAAGTAATGTGGCCCCTTAAATTGAAGCTGATATGTTACATGATGAATAATTGTATTTTTTATTTTCATCTCATGATGATCTAATAATCCAATACAGCATACTGAAAATGACACTGAGATGTATTCTTTCCTTTGAAGCCTATGATAGGCTTAAAAAAAACTTTGAAAAGCAATTATAAGCAACATTTTAACCTCAAAGTAGTTATAATCTCAGATAATATTATCTCCCTTCCCCCATATTCTGACAATTTTCTATTTGCAATACCACAGCTCATACATTTATGCCTGGCAATGAGACATTCTTGCCCCGCACAGCTCTGGTACCTCCAGTGGTTGTATTCCCTGCCATCAATACAGGGGAGGCCACTTACCGTACAGTTGTCATGGGCAACACTGGGGAGATGCCAATACTTTATGACATGATGGAGAGTCTGAAGTCACAGCTACCCACCAAGTCTCAGTGTGGAACAAAGGAGTCTAAAAAAGAGTAGGGTTATGATTGTTTTTGTTATGAAATTTCTTATACTTTAGTCACTGCATACTTTTCTGCTTGACATTATCCTGCGTTCGGTTTAAATCCCTGTTTCACTGTGAAACTTTTTTTTAAATTTAAAAGTGACCTTCATTAAAATGACCTGGTTTGATAGAAACAACGGTTATAATCCCGAGTTTTCAACCAGAATTTGGTCAGAAAAGTCCACAAAAACCTGCTATTATTCAGTAGGACGTAACTTTTGTTCTTGTATCCTCTTACTGGCACACTTCCAAGCAACATGCTGTTAAAAAAAGTACAAAAAGGCCATGTCAAAAACATGTTTTCCTTTATTTTTATTGGTAAGAAGTTGCTCTTTGGAAATTATATATTGCCTCAGGGTACACATGTAAGCATGATAATGTATATATGTTAAACAGAAGAAATAAAATAGATAATTTTTTTTATTTTTTGTGAATATTTCTTACATATTTTGCCCTCCCGTTACTATTACTGTCCGGTTTAAATCCTGGTGCTTGCCACTGACTTAGCTGCGGGATAATATCCAGAGACAACTGTATGGTTAGATATGATAGGTAAACTCTTTTAACATTAACTGCATTCTCATTTTATCGTAAGAGAAATTTTGTAAGGTTGATTGTAAAGAATGTTGTCATCTTGTTAATAGACAAACACAACTTACCAAGAGAAGCTTGCTGGAGTGAAGGTTGGGGGGGGGGGGGGGGGCGGTAGGATATATTATGGTTTGATGTTTGTTGATCAACGAATTTAACTCCATTATAACCATTTTAGCAACCATCATAATGGAGCTAGCAAGGTATTTGTTTACTTGGACACTTGAATTTGCAATAGAATATAATTGCTTTAAAAGACAAAAAGAAGAAAACATACGATTGGCATTTTTATAATTTATAATAGTGAGCATTTTTGGAAGTTTAACTGTTACAATTTCACAATAAATGGAATGAATTAAAAAATACTGAATATATATATATAACTCATTTACCATAAATTTTAATGTATTTTGTCATGACATAATACTGATTTATCTTTTTGTGTATAATTTCTGTTTTCAAATTCCAGGATATTTTCTGTGAAGCCAAGCCAAGGCATTCTGAAATCTGGTTACCAAGTTTTTACTGTACGAATGACACCAACTGTGGTCAACTCCTTTGCACATGACCTCAAATTGAGACTCAATGATAATGACAAATATGATCAGGTGAGTTGTGTTCATAGTCATAACGTTGTGCTAATAAGTCATTCATCAGTCTTTTAGTTATCATGTATTTATTGCATAATTGTTGAACTTGACCAAGGAATTCATAAGATAAAACCACTTTGTTTTGTCACTGAACATTATAGTTGCATTTATATAGCGCTTTTCAATGAAGACGTTCATGTATGTTCTCAGCTTCCTTGGATTAAAAGATGTAGTTGCCCGTTAGATGCTCAATCTGTTGAAAAATCTTCTCCTGTCTTTAGTGAGGTAGCTATTTTTAACTGGAAGATAGAATATTTCCAATGAAGTGTCCTATACAGTATATACATATACTCTGTTCCCTCATGTAACAGGAGTTTTGCTAAAACCCAAGCACTTTCCATAAGTAAAATATATAGTGAAAGATTGTATTTCATCAACCCCATCACAACAGTCAATGAACTAGCTGTAGTAAAAAAATTCTTGAAGAAACGGGAACTAACAGTCTCCTTATCATATTTCAGTTGATCCACTTGTCCGGTTCTGCTGAGTCAGCTGAAGTATTGCTAGACAACGAGGGTGCCATGTACTTCAAACCAACTTGTGTTGGTACACAGTCTACCAGGATGTACGGCTTCAAGAATGTATCAAGGATACCACTCAGGTTTGTATTTACAGCACATTAATTACTATTCAGACATTGTAATGTTTTCCAATTGTTGAGAAAGTGCTGCATCAAATGTAATTTATGTTTACAAATTTTGATCTTTAACTTAGCCTTGAGTACAAATTTTAATTTGATTTTATACCCTTTTTTATACCTATAGCCTTTTATACATTTTCTAAAGAATAGATGTAAAAAACAATATGCTGTTAAAGAGCTTAATGCCTTTTTTTTATTATCAAAGTTTATGGATAACTTAAGATAATATCAGTAGGAAAAAACTTCCAGGTGTAAATTCTCATGCTTGTCTGATGATGATAAGTATTTTGTATGTGCTAAATTAGAAAAGTGTTGACAATGTTGTTGTTTGTTCAGGTTTCAGTGGCGTTTGGACTTTGCGGATCGGAAAGTTGTAAAGGTGGAACCAGATAATGGGGTCATTATGCCAAACCAATCATTGGTAAGTTGAGTTTAATTGTTTGATAGGCTAGAGTCATTAATCCTGAAATGTACAGAGGTAAATGTAAGTATGTTGATATATCTCAGACATTAAATTTGACAATGAGTTTGTGATGAATTAGTAATATATATTTTCACTTCTAGTCCAGCTTTCTACGCTATTATTTACCTATTCTAGTCTCTCAGATCAAACTTGACCTTATTTATGATAAGTTATGCAAATCATATATTGTTTGGAATTTTATCTCTATATATATATTCAAAATGAATTATAACATTAAATACATCAATAAGATAAGAACAATTTTAGGTGGAAAGTTTCTCAAATATTTTAGCTAGACATTTACAGTAGAATACAAAGCTCTGTACATAGCTCTTTTATGTTGTAAGTTCTTCGGTCTTGACCTATGAACAAACTGAAGTTTTTAACATTTGTTCGTCTCTTGTCTTTCAGATGCAGACTTGGTCGTTCATCCCAGGAGAAGAAAAGAAGTACGTCCTGAAACCTTGTCTGGTAGCTTGGGGGCAAGGGCTGAGCTCCACCTCCTCAGGGGGAAAAAAGAAGAAGTTTTCTATCAGAGTCATTGGTGAAGGATCACTTGGAGATCTCCAGGTAGGAATTGTCTTTTATTATCTTAAGAAAATAGCCTTGTTCTCTTGTGACTACTTTAGAGAACTGTTTATTTATATTTTATATTTAGATTTGAAGACAACAAAGGTGCGGTGGTAGAGTATCTATCATTTGAGATCAATCCTTTGTTCCGGCCTTTTTTATTTTGGTCCGTTTGTTGACTAATATTGATCATCATTGAATGTGTTGATAGATTTTTCAAACCCATCAAAATAAGGTTGACAAAGAAAGAAATAGAAAAGTTTGTCGATCAGTCATTATACATTATCAGTTCAAGGTCAATTTAGACTTTCTCTGACTGACAATCGTATTTTAACGTTTCTTATCGTATTGATAAATTAAATGCTCATACAACATTTACTATATCTAATGAATGTATAACTCTCTCTCTATTTGTCTGTCACCCTCAGACTGACCACAGCTATCTGGACTTTGGAGATATTGTAGTTGGCAGTAACACCAGTCGACGTGTTAATTTGTTTAACAACAGTAGCTGTACTCTTCACTTTAAACTCATCATTGAAACAAATGAGGATGTCGCACAAAGTGGTGGATTAAATGCTTCTGCCAGGGACGACAGACCAGGTGAATTTCTCTTATATTATACAAGGATGTCAGTTTAGGAAGAACTGGCTATTATCTAATGTTATATGGAAAGCTCTATTTTTGAATATTATCAAACCAAAAGATGTTTATGGCTTTTGAAAATTGTGACATATCAAGCTGAATTGGTTTGGCAACTTTCAGCTCCTATTAAGAGATATCAATTCTAACTAAAAAATAAAGAAAAAAATGAAAACAAGTCATGTTGACAAAACTTGAGCGACAGCTTAATCAGACCGTTTTTGTATAATTTCCTTATTTATTTTTCTAAGACCCTTAGGTACACTACTACTATGTTTAGACAGATCCTTGCCCATACAAAATGTGTTTCTTAGAACGTTTTTGAAAGGCAACTTTCAACAAAAACTGTTAAGAGGTGACCAAACAAATAGTCTTGTTTTATTTTGTGTGATAACAAAGAATCTTAATGTTGGCCATTAAATGTAAAGCATAACATTTTTATTTGAAACTCTTTCAGGTTTAGAGTTTGATCAAATGGAAGGTTGCCTCCCTGCCAGGAGTAAGATGTCCGTCACTGCCACAATACGACCGACAAGACAATTGGCGTACCAGTATGCCATCAGCTACCAGTTGGTCACTCCGTACGGTTAGTTTATTTATTTATTTTCAATTAGTTTTAAATATTATTTTGTTTTATATCAATAGAGATGCAAAGAAGACAAATAGGAGTGATATTATATTGTGTACCGCACAATATATAACAACAGAATCACGAGGCTTGGTCAATGGCACGCCATACTGGCACTACCTGTGCTCACTATGTGTTTGCATGGTGTTGTGCAATTTTACGTACGCTACATGGATCACAAATTTCGGATTTTGTGAATGACTGAAAGCTTCATTTGATAGTTGTTCAGATATGAGATAAAATGTATACATCCCTTCTGTCTTTTAGTACAATTTGTATGTCACAATTCATTTTGATATAAATTATAAGCACAGTAGAAAAGATAGAATGTGCAAAATATGAAAGGTGAATATTGACAACAAATTGTGAAATTGTTGAAGTAACTGCAAATGATTACAATTGTATGCCTACAAAGTATTTTTTGCAGTGACAGCTGGAGTAACAGGTAGATGGCCATAATAATGCAGTGAGAGTTTGAAGGAACAGGTAGATGGCCATAATAATGCAGTGACAGATTAAAGGAAAAGGTAGATGGTCATAATAATGCAGTGCCAGTTTGAAGGAACAGGTAGATGGCCATAATAATGCAGTGACATATTGAAGTATCAGGTAGATGGCCATGATAATGCAGTGACAGTTTGAAGGAACAGGTAGATGGCCATACTAATGCAGTGACAAATTGAAGGAACAGATAGATGGCCATAATAATGCAGTGACAGTTTGAAGGAACAGGTAGATGGCCATAATAATGCAGTGACAGATTGAAGTAACAGGTAGATGGCCATAATAATGCAGTGACAGTTTGAAGGAACAGGTAGATGGCCATAATAATGCAGTGCCAGATTGAAGGAACAGGTAG
>JAUUEB010487921.1:0-10818 GCA_032362205.1 Clione limacina | reverse complement strand
GCTCTCTGTTACTGTGACATACTCAAAGGGAGCTCTCTGTTACTGTGACATACTCAAAGGGAGCTCTCTGTTACTGTAACATCCTCAAATGGAGCTCTCTGTTACTGTGACATCCTTAAAGGGAGCTCTCTGTTACTGTGACATCCTCAAAGGGAGCCCTCTGTTACTGTGACATACTCAAAGGGAGCCCTCTGTTACCGTGACATCCGAAATGTTTGGTCGGGTACTCAGTCTACACCTGTGTTTATTTGTATTTCAATTACCTTTCCTTGACAGGGAAACCGTCAAGTCTTGATTAGATTCAAACCAGGAACCAATATGGAAAACTTAAATTGACATTATATTTAAATGTTGTATTCATTGGAGTTTGTTAAAGTATTTACATGTACGTTATATCGTTCAATATATTCTAATAGCAACATTTTAAAATTTAGAATGTTCATCGTCAAGGCAATACGTTTCTTTGACTTCATAACTACTTTAGAAATGGGAAATTCTTCCTGGTAAAAATAGAACCAATCCATATACATCTTAAACGATTTATTTTTTTCTGTTTCTAGAGCTTGAACTAGATTATAATTTGATATAATATTATCGACCAATTACTACATCGATGTCACGGTTTCTATGGCAACCTATAGAAACAGCATCGTACGAGTTAGATTAAGCTTTCTATTCTCTAGTACTCAAAGACTAATTGTTTAACCAATTACGTTATTTTTATAAGACTGTATAAGCCGCTTAAAGCTTATGGAGATTATTCCCCATACCAGACACTAGGACAACTTTATTAAGTTCTTCCGGTCCAGTTAGATGGGGAAGGCAAACACACTGACACTTTACAAGTTATTGAACCGTCTCGAACAATCTCACGTAGTTTAAAAAAATATCCTAATTAATACTTAATAAGCTTGGTTAAAGCAGGGTTGTTCATTTATCTTTCAAATTACTTTCTGATAAAAAAAAAGTTACTTTAAACGCTCCCACTATTGGTAGTATTGAAAATATCGAGCCTTCATCTCGGCGATTATGAGAGAAAGTTTCTCTTATACTATTCCCTTTGTCAAAGCCTGAGCAATGATCAACTGTAGAGAGCTGTGCACTAGTTGGCAAATCGATGACTTTAATTACGACGGAGGAAACTGTCAATCACCTACTTAAAAGCCAAGGAAAAAGATTTAGTTAATTGGTGTAAAAGCGTCTTTCATGCGAACCAATTTGACCATAGTTTGCGATATAGTTGATAGTGGGGACCTTATTTAATGTGTAAATTGATAAGCACCTATTGTAACCATATCAGAATATTATGTATTTATTTGTCTGAGTCTAAAAACTAATAATCAATGTTGGTCGATTGCTTCGAATAATCTACTATGACATTATGAATATTATTGTGTTATGCATAACTTTTGATTTCTTATATATATATTTTTTTATATTTGCAGGTAACACGAGCTGGAAGGAATTTATACAAAAATCATCACCATGGCGCTCTGATATTATCAAAGAAGTGTTTTTAAAGGAATGAAAATGGGTTCATCAACTGTACTCTACAAATACACATTCCTCTGTTGTTGCCTTTTCTACTATATTGAGAGGTGTTTGGCACAATCAGGCGCTAGTCCTGTTATTTTCTCACAAGCAGAGGAACAGCCTCCAGGAAGATTTGTTGGAAGTGTTGCAAAGGTCTCAGCTATAGTAGACAATGTTCCTCAAAATGAATTAATTAGTCTTCGATATGCAAGTTTACAGGAGGGATACCCATACAGCGACCTTTTCCTAGTTGACCAAATCTCGGGAAATATAACTTTCGCCCAAATGGTGGATAGGGAATCTGTGTGTACGACTACTGATCTGTGTCTGATAGAACTGGAGATTGCAGTTAACGGGGCTTCATCTTTAGATTTTCTCACAATCCCAGTAAAAGTGAAAATCCTTGACATCAATGACAACTCCCCAGAATTCCCTGCTCCTTCCTCTATGGACATGCGCATTGATGAGTCAGCCAGAGTCAATATGTCACGACCTTTGCTCATCGCAACTGACAAAGATAAAAGTGTGGCATTTGGTAATATTTCTTATTTCTTGGTACCACCAAGTGATACCTTTTCCTTACAGTTGACTAAAAACCTCCTTGGGACACCACAGTTGAGTCTAGTGTTGAAGAAGACATTGGACCGAGAAGTCATTGATTCATACACACTCACAGTTGTAGCAAAAGATGGCGGAGTTCCACCAAGAGAAGGTACATTGACTGTCAACGTTATTGTAGAAGACTCCAACGACAACCCTCCGATATTTACCGAGACTTACTACACTACAAACTTCAGTGAAAATGCCGGGACTGGTTTTGAGATTATTCAAGTGGTTGCCACTGACAAGGATATTGGCAACAATGGTGACATCCGCTACAGACTTAGTGTTGGCCAGGCGGCAAGTATCTTATCATCTTTTGACGTCAACCAACTTAACGGATCTGTAACGTTAAAGAGGCAATTGAGTAGTGGGAACTACATGGTTTTGGTTGAGGCCCATGATATGGGACTTTCACCAAAGACTAACCAAGCTGTCATCAATGCCACTGTTCTGGACACAAATAACAACCAACCAACAGTGAGGGTCAATCCAATACGTGTAGGTGACCTAGATGCTGGTTGGGTGTCAGAGGCGTCACCTGTTAACACGGTTGTAGCTGTTCTGACAGTAGACGACCCTGACTCAGGTGCCAATGGCAACGTCACCTGTGAAAGTGTTGAGTCATTCTTCAGTCTACAAATGTTACCAACACGCATGAAGTATAAACTGATGGTTTCACAGCCTTTGAATAGAGAGACAATTGCGACACACGCGGTCACCATACAGTGTCACGACCAGGGAACACCAAGTCTCAGTGCATCTGCATCACTTATAATCAGAGTTTATGACGAGAACGACAATAACCCGGTGTTCCGACCACCACAGTACATGCAGGATATCGTAGAAAACAACAATGTCCATGACACACTTCTAGTAGTGACTGCTGTAGATGCCGATGAAAACAATAACGGTAAGATTGAGTATCGATTAGAGAACACAGGTGGGAACTTCTCCATTATCCCAGGGTCAGGGGTCATCAAGGCAAATATACGTTTTGACAGAGAGGTCAAGTCGACCTATGTTTTCTCAGTCATTGCTGTAGACTTTGGCTCTCCACGACAAACTGGTGTTGCTTCTGTGACAATCAACATCTTGGATGCCAACGATGTGGCACCAATCTTCTCCCAGAACAACTACACCTTCCATGTTTATGAGAACAGAGATGGCGACACTGTCATTGGCAACATCTCTGTCACAGACCCGGATCTAGGTGAAGGAGGCAAGGTCTCTTATACACCAATTCCCTTCCAAAATGACGGAGATGTCCCCTTTTCCATCAGTCGTGACGGAAGAATATCTAGCACAAGATCGTTTGATAGAGAAGCCAGATCAGAGTACACATTTTACGTCATAGCCAGAGATAACGGACAACCAAGACAATTATCATCTTCTACGATTGTAACGGTCAAGATTCTGGATGTTAATGACAATAATCCTTCGTTTATCTTCCCAAGTGAACACAACTACTCTGCCTTTGTCAACATTCCAATCACCCATGACAGTGTCATACTTAAAATAGATGTCTATGATGAGGACACAAGTAAAAATAGTATCATTACTTACTCAATCGTCTCTTCAAACGCTTCAGATCTCTTCAGAATTGGTAAATTTAGCGGTGACATCATTTCTAATAAAAACCTTCAACTCTCTGAAATTGGGACTTACTCGTTGACCATCAACGCTACTGACCAAGGGTCACCGGTCTTGTGGCGATCTCGGACATTGCATCTGATCGTCCAGTCTCAGTCAGCGGTCAGTGAAGGTGTCATTGCTGACCAGAATGTTCTCATTGTAGCCTGTATCATCTGTTTCACTGTCATCGTGTCAGGTGCTGTCCTGGTGGCTATGTGTGTCCTTAGACGTATGGATAGACAGAGGAAGCTACAGTATGCTACATCTTGTTGTCCTAGCAACCGAGCTGAGAGTGAGAATGGGAGTACTATAGGAGAGGGAAATCAACAGTATGATTTTGCTGTAAGTACTTCTTTTTCTATAATAAATGAATTGATTCTGCAAGTGTAAATATTTAATTAATTAATTAATTCATTCATTTTTTGATTACATCGTTCATTCATTCATTCATTCATTCATTCATTCATTCATTCATTCATTCATTCATTCATTCATTCATTCATTCATTCATTCATTATTTCCTCTGAAGCAAATCATTTATTCAGCAATTCATTCATTCAAATAAACAACGACATAATCCCTCTATCAAAACATCATTTCATCCATCATCTCATTGATCGACCTATTCAAGATTTTACTATTTTGCTTAGGAATTATCATATTGTTCGTATTGTAAAGAGTATCTTTAACAGAATAAGAAATTAGCACACAATTTGAAATACAAACAGACAGACATAAAGATAAAAACGAAAGCAAACATTATCTTTATAGACGGTTAAGCAAATAACCCGAGGGCTATGTTTGCAATTTGCTGCCATATGACTGAAAGCAGGGACATTCAATATCCGGAGGACAGGACAAAAGAATCAAAACCAAACAAACCGACGCGGCCATTCAAACCATCTATTCAGAATTTGTTTGTCTACTCAAGATTATTTGGGCGGAAGCATTACCATTTCTTGAAAAAAGCTTTTTGCCTGATTCGAATGCCATCAATCGATAATAAATTATCACTTCTCCGGTAGTGAAACGCCGCTTTCATCGTTACACAACGTTGGAAAATGATGGATGGTATGGATGGTCTGTCATAGCATGCCGATGGTCGCGTAAACATATGAATAACTTATTGGAGATGAGAGATTATTGCGACCATCGATCTCCAATTAGAGCTTGGTTCCTTTCTCAATCACTCGTTTCGTCCACACACACACAAGAGACATTGGCTACTTTACACCAACGAAAACTCAATTATATTATACATTTAAAAGGAGCAATTCTTGGTAAAATGGTTGAGATTTCTGAAAAAAATCGTGTCTCTGTGAAGAATAAAAGCTTTTGGGCTGCTGCTTTGTAAAGAGATTATTTCAAATTCAACATTATAATTAATCTGATGTTACATGATTTTTAAAACACAGTTTTACTAATCTAAGTACCAACATCAGGACGGACGGGAGGAATCTTCAACATTCAACGCTTGAAGGCTAAGTCAAATGTATGTCTCTTGATAACCTGTGCGCTGGTGACGGTGCTAACTGCTAACGGTGGCCAGAGGATCAGTCGCAGATACAGACGGTCTACATCTCCACAGCCTTAAGAAGTCTTGTTCCGTGGATTTATTTTAGAAAAATATCATTTCTACTGAAATATAATATCGTGATGAACAGTTTGTGATGCTAAACAAGGTTCCAATCGAAAATGTTTCTGGTTTCAAATAATTAGGCTCTGTCAAATCAGATGACGGCTCATGCACTGAAGATCAGAAAAGGACAAGAGTAGAATGTTGCACATCGCGCCATTTGGAGTGCAATCCCAATAGCAACATTTAAAAGAACATGGCATCGGAACATATCTCAAAATAAAGCAGCTGAGTGTTTAGTATGACCAAGATGGAAACAATGTGAAAAGAGACAGACCACCCGCATCACTACTCGAGAACATCACCAGTACTAGTGGTGTCAAGATTAATGACGAAGCCTGATCTAGATAGAAAGAAATGGAGGACGTCTGTGGCTTCAGTTAAGACCACAGTAAATAAAAATAGAGTATTTACTATGTTCTTTCAATAGCTTATATTCCACCCTGACCCTAGAATAATGTAAAATCAAAAAAAAAAATACCAGCTGTAAAGCCCATACAAAAACGAAAATTCCAGTAAGTTTTGGTGATATGATCCGCGTCAAAAATTTTGAGCTATTTGAGAATGCATGCATCTGGGTCATAAAAATCCAATTTGCGGAGCAAACTTGTGGAACAAACAAACTTATTTTTTTTATTATAAATTATCTTTTTAAATCAACTTCCAACCCATGATCTAGCAGGCCTGGGATCATGTTACAGATATATTATGAACAGTTGCCACTTGGATTGTTCAATTGACTCTTAATTACATTGTTTGGCAAATAGGATTTATAGCTTTTCGTTTGACCCATTTCCAATCCATGTTTTACTGTGGTCATGCCTTAAAGTCAATATGCTATAAATATTGTAGTTTATGGACATTGAAAAATGTCTTTTACTAATTAATTGATTGCACTTGTAAAAACAATATAGTAATTCTATATACAAGTTTAAATGTATAAGTATTCTATAGTGCTCACTGAAAAGACAAACATATTTTCATGATATTTAAAGGGAATAATAGTTGATACTTGTTTAGTGCATTCCAAAACGGTCGTTTGAGAAATCAAGTTAAGAAATCATGGTTACAATAATGATCTTAAAACAAAAGTATGCAGGTAGTAAACAAGAGCTCAAGCTTACCTTATCAAGACCAAAAGTCTTGGTGAGGGCAAATCCCCAACCTGCCTCAAATGCTCTCCTTATCATAGCACTGGTTGTTGTAGGGGGAGCAGACGCCAGTCCAAATGGGTTAGGGAACTTGATGCCACAGATCTCTACTGATACGTCTACAGCGTCGATAGTTGTGAAGAAATTAGGCAAAGCAGGCTCGCTGGGCACACTCATGTTAGAAACATTCTGAAATTTTTTAAAATAATTATATAAAAGCATATATTCTTTGTAATTTCAAAGGTTGACGTTGAAAATAGCGAAAACTAGGCAAATATTACGAAGAAAAACATGCAAAAGATATAAAAAAAATCAATGTCTGTATAAGGCATCAACTATGTTCATAACTTTGAACTCATTAACTTAATCTGTTACATAATGCAGACATTTAACTTGATTTTGATATCTTAAGAGTTACTTTATTTGCATAGGATAACTATTGACTTCAGCTGTAATGTTCTCTTCGTGATATCTAATATGTTCAGAATAATGTTAAAAAATCTAAGGAATCTAAATCGACATAAATGTAGACGAATGACAGGAGAAATAAATACCTGGAGGTATTTGTGCATCGACCAAGAAGCATTCTTGCCGTCATTGACAGACTCCACAGTTGTCTGTGCCACTCCAGCAATGTCACCTCCACAGAACACATCCGGTTCACTTGTGCTCATGGCTGTAGTGTCTACTTCCGGTAAGCCCCACGTGTTGAGTTTTACAGGTTTGAGCGCTTCTTGGACTGCACAAGAAATGGTTTGACAAATTAAATGAATTATTGCGTCAAGAATACAACGTCAAAGTGATGTTTATGATTTTTCGCGACTAAATATAGTGTGTAAAGCTTATTTGCATAAAATTAATATGTCTGACCTAAATAAATGCATTTAATCGATAATAACAATGTTCAATTGTTAATTGATTTTGTTAATATTGTGCAAGTCATATGTTTAGAAAGTTCTAGTCAAAGATACCAACATGGTGGATCTTATAGGACAAAAGTGAATGATATAGAGTGTTCAAGTTAAAAAATATCATCTTGAAGAGCTTACGACGACAGACATTGAGGTTTTAGGGTCAAGTAACATAGTCTCTTTTAAGGACAGTCAATGAGTACGAATAAGAGTCAGTTCAAGTGAAAATAGACAATGATATTAATGAACAAACACTGGGAATCATTAAGTCAAGTGACCTACTTGAAGGATCTGTGAGACCAGATCCAAATGCTGAAATGATGAAGTCTGCTTTCAATGTGACCACTTGCTCCTTGTCCTCCACCCACTGACCGTTCTCGTCTTGTTCTGTCCTTACAAACTGGATGCCAGTAATGCGACCATTGGTCATCTTGACCTCTATAGGTGAAAGGAAAGGCATGAATTCACATTTCTCTTCCCTCGCCAATTCCATCTAGAAAAGAAAACATAGAAGCATAATGTTTTTTTAAAAAGCCGTCAGTCTTAAGAAAAAGGCATTTTTTAGTTGTAACAGTTTTGTGAAGCTACTGACTTAGCTTTGGTAAGTCTTATCAAGAATTCTTGGTTTTAATAAATATTCTTTCCAATTTTAAACCATAACATATTCATTTGAAAACGATGTAACGTGTTCTTACTACATGCACATAAGTGTAATGCCTTATAGTTAATAGTTAAATTAAGCAAAATTGTTTTCTATCCAATTATTTTCCACAAGTCACATGTTTCAAAGTCCAAAAATATCAAATCTCCTACCTCTTCAGGAACTGCTCGAATATTTGTGAAGCCTCTACGGAAGACGACAAATACTTTGCGAGCTCCACATCTCAAAGCAGATGTAGCACAGTCAAAGGCAGTGTCTCCTGCACCAAGAACAATGACATTTCCTTTGACTGGGGGCAGCTGTGATTTACATCCACACATTCCTGGCAATAAATGAGGATTCTTTAGAATATATGAAATAAGTAATTTCATAAATTGTTTGATTTTAACAACATTTAAAAAAAATAAACATTGAAATTAAAATTGCGGATCCAAAAATTAAGTTTGAATTAGTTAGATCTCTCAAAGTTCCAGATAAAACTTACACATGTTTAATCTGCTACACATCAACACAAACACGCACTCTCATACATTAACAAGACAAGGCGTAGTCAGCAAAATATTACACAATTAATTAACACGTTCTCTCTCCAACTCTACGATTCATCCTCTTACATTTATACAAGTTTAATCATAATGGTCTTTAGAAGCTCAGATTGACAATTTTGTCTTCAAAATTCTTCTGACTCAGTTTGGGTCACATGATAAGCAATGACATGGAAGCAACATCCCTGCCTTACATTCGAGAGAGACCATGTTCAAAATCGAACATCGCAGCAAGCTAGCTGCCACTCAATTTTATGATTTGACCCTTGCGTACCTTGCCTTTCTTATCAAAACAATCATTAGTCGCATAAAACTATTACCTGTACATTTAGATAAATAAATTATACCTGGTTTGCTAGCTTGTGTAACAAGGGGAAGAAAGTCTTTGGATGTGTAGAAGCCTTGCTCAACTGTTAAGTCCTTGAACGGACCAATTCTCTTGGCATTTGGTAGACCTTAAGACAAACAAAACTGATTTAGAAACAAGAAATATCATTCGTAGAATATGAATAGCTTAAACCATCAGAACGTTCTAGAACGTTCCAGGTTTGAATAAATACGATAGACAAACAAGATTTCATTAAGAAACACGGTAAACAATATATCCCCTCTCAACTAAACTTAAATTATTACAGGACTGTAATGGTTCAGTTTATAACGGACAGCTTCCTATAACATTATTCTAACTAGGGAGTAATAGGAGCAATGTATTGGAGAGCCCTGTGGCTCAGTTTAGGTCAACATATTGGCAGAGCATTTTAAGAACGCAATAAAAATTAAAAAAACACGAAGAAAGGGCATTCTATCATTCATCATTATAGTTTATTAAAATCGAATGTAATATTTTGAAGAATAGAAAAATTCAATAAAAATATTTATATCACACGTCACTTGTTTCTAAAAGATTTCCACAACTTACAACATCACAAGTCCAAGTAGACAAGGGGCATGAGAGAATACCCCCCTCCCCCCAATTTGAGTAAAAAGTGCTCTTAATTCACACAATTTTAAGTCGAATAAACTTTTTCAAATTTTCAACCTCTTTTCGGCTATTGATTTTTTACTTAAAACCAAACATGTATCCCTTTTAAAAAAATCCTGAAAACGCGCATAAGTCACAAGCAAATTGATTCTAAATATAGGTATTAAAGTCTTTTCTTTGCTCGCACTTGTCAAAGAATACAATCTGTAGCTGTCTTAACATAATATGCTAATACTAATGCTAATGCTGATGATAATGATAATGATAATGCTAATGATATTGATAATGATAATGATAATGATAATGATAAAGATAATGATAATCATAATGATAATGCTGATGCCTGTAAAAACTCGTACCCACATATCAGTACTCATGTAAATTCGTGGCAATTTAAGTTTTACCTTTTTTTTTAAAGATATTCCTTCAGTTAAATTTCTTTATGTTTTATTTCGTAATTATTTCTCATTCACGAAATTACTTTCATGTCTGCTACTTGAGCTGAATATAATTGACTTGAAACGGCTTGACACTACTTGACACGACTTTACACTACTTGACACGACCATTCAGAAAAAGAAAAACAACCCAGCACAATGCAAAGAAGGTTGGAATTTCAAAAGTATGGACACAGGAAAATTCAGGAAGCTTACAGATCAACTGTCAACACAACAAACATCCGAGAACCTGGATGAAGCATGCGAAGATCTGAGAAAACACTTAGAGACAGCCCTGAAAGAAACGACCAACCGGATAGACAAGAGTAGAAGAAAGTTTAAACCCTACATGAACAAAGAACTCAGAGCGGCAATACGAGCACGGCACAAAGCACAAAGACGTTACAAACGTAGGCAAACGCCAACAAACAGAATAGAATTCAACAAACTGGCAGCTCGGTGCAGGAAAATTGCAATCAAGTGCAGAAGAGAACATTGGCAAAATGAATGTCAAGAAATGTCAAAAAACAACGATTGGACAAAGATATGGAAGATCATGAAAGGGCTTAAAAACAAACCAACCACAGAAAACAAAGTCGCGCTGAATGACGAACAAGGCAACACTATCCTGAACCCAGCGGACATGGCTGAAAGATTAAACAGACACTTTGCAGAAGTGAATAACCAGCAAGATACACAACCCGGGGACGAAGCCATCTTAAGAGAA
>JAUUEB010487910.1:0-10819 GCA_032362205.1 Clione limacina | reverse complement strand
AAACTTAGGCTACCAGGCCCTGAAGTTCAAATGACATTTACATGGTAAAAAACATTTTCAGAAAGTTCAAAAAAAAGCTGGAATTTTGAACAAAATTAAAAATTTAACCCCAGAAATGGATTCAGCAACCCATAATACCTTTAAAATATGATGATATTCACAAATCTATTGACATTAAGGTTGGATTGAGAGCAGTATGTAGCTTGTTGACTACAGGAAAAAATTTAACCATCAAGTAAGACGTACCATCTAGCAAGTACGTCATTTGGTCTTCCGCTCTAGACTCGTTCCATAGAGTATTTCTTCTTCCCGTGAATAAAAGCATGTCGAGAATATGATGACATTTTATCTATTCGACTGACTAGAGATATTTCATAATCCCGCCTCAGATGACTCAATAAATGTATGTTGTACAAAATGGCCACGGCATGTGGATATGTAATAAATTCACAAAGTCATGCGAGTGGGAATTCCTAAGTGACCTTAGTTGTTTTGATTATTTCATTGGCTGTATTTTTAGAAATTCTTGTTCTATTTATGTTGTATTTAGAAAAGCATTGTTAAATGAATCGGACGATAGAATGAACAACAGGCGATTAACCAATCAGATTGCAGGAAAGTGAATTAGAATTAATGTTTATTGCAGAAAGTCATTGCAGTATTGTTCTATATGGCAATTTAAAGGCTTTCGATGCGATGCTTGATATTTTTGATGAATTCACTATGTATAGCTATACGTAGTATAGCGATCAACACCAACATCAATACTATTGATAAAGAAAAAATGGTGTGTCTATAATTCATTGCATTCTCTTATTTGTTGTTCGTTTCATTCGTTCTCTAAAAACTCAAACGCAGTAAAGTCAGCTACGTTAATCTAGTTCAGAATAATTTTATAAATATATTGGACGTTAATTTGAATCCCAATTCAAGTGTTTCAAGAATACACAAATTGCACATTATATTTGAAAATCTTGACCGAAAAGATTCATCGCTTATTACCATGTTCCGTTTAGTATCACATTAAAATGTAAAAACAAAATTTACTGGTTTAGTTGATACAAAACTGTGTGACATGATTAAATAAATATCTACGATTTGCAACCTCTTCACACTTAAGCATCTCAAGTTGTTATTTCTATTCCAGTGATTGAACTATGACTGTAATTCGTGGCCCGAGTATATTTGTTTTGGCTCGCAAAAAAGAAAGCTTATTTATTTAAAGTTACGAATTTGATGTTAAGCGTATTTACTGCCATTGCTTAATGATGCTGATCTTTCTATTACGTCATAATTGCTGTCGTTGACTTAAATTGCATACTCGAAATTTCTCACCAGTTGCATCCAAAGTAAGCATTCACTTGTCACAAAATTGTATCATCTTTCATAACCGCTCGCCATAACGAGGTAGATGAGTATTGCAGTCTTGTGGCATGGGAATTAAGGGTGCAGATCAATCTAATGTCTAACAAATGCACTGATTACATTATCAATAAGCCAGATCACAAAACACTAATTAGCAATGTCAATTAAATTCAAGAAAGCATGTCACACTTGCATGGTATCCATTTTGTGTCGGAATCTTAGTAGTTTTTCCCATTATGTTAAAATCTAAACAGTTTGAGAAAATGTTATCTATATGTATTAACTTTAGTTGCTCCTATATATAAATGTATATGCGCATAAATATATGTCGCCACGACGAGATGAATCAGAGGGTGCAAATCAATTTAATGTCTAACAAATGCACTGATTATATTATCAATGAGCCATATAATTAATCAGTATAGCAAAGCACTGATTTTCAATGCCAGAGATAACTTAACTTTATGAAAGCATTTCACACCTGCATGGTATCCAATTTGAATCGGCAGCTCACTAGCTTTTTCCCGTAAGGATTAAATCTTTAAATATTTGTTTACTATAAATCCACCACAACACGAATCAAGCTTTTTTTCTTTTTCTCCAAACGTCTTGCAATTGATGGGCCATTTTTGTTGCATACTGACTTCTGTAAAACAACTTCTAAAATTGTATGTATATATCTACATAATATAATTCAAAATCTTTTTATTTATTTGTGTGTGTGTATGCAGTGGGATTACAGCCACAGTTTTAACTCAATCGATCTGAAACTTTCACAAAATGTTGGTAGATATCACCAATTACTTATTATGTGGTTAAGCTTATGGTGACAATCGGTCGACTGTAAAAAAAGTTAATAGCTTTTTACTTTTTGGTGCGTATTTTACAGAGAAAATATAGAACGAATGTGCCATCAAACTAAATATTGAAACACGTGCACTCTCTTCCGGTCGCCTCAGCATGATTAACACAAATTTCTATTTCCGTATTAAAAGAAATGTAAACAAAAGCCGAAACGAAAAGGGAACTCAAATACAGGGTGTTTCAAAATATGATTTTAAAAATGTGGGTGGTGGCATATTTGCGCATAGTGGAGAGAGAGAGAGAGAGAGGGGTCTACAGGGTGGTTAAAAAGTCAGCCAAATTTCTGTTTTCTTTCTTTTTGTATGCTTCCCGGACAATACCGGGTACTAAGCCACTCGGATATATATACATATATGCTCATAAATAAAGAAGATTTTCTCGTGAGTAGATATAAATACACAATCCGAGCTTTTCCATTTTTTTTAGTTCCAGAGTAAAGAAACTCGCCTTCCCCATTTACAACATCTCAACTCAATTGATATATTAACAGAATGAATGACAGGCCAACAGGCCAATACATTTTGAACTACCATATGCAGGATTAATTCAAAATCTTAGGAAAATGTTCGCAAAAATTATCAAAAGTTGTGTTGTCTCTGTTTGTGTTTTGCTAGAAAAAGTAATTAACACAGCTTATTGTGCATTGTGGCACATTCTACCTTAATGAGTGACGTGTCAGGTCTGCTTTCATCTTGGATCATCGGCTTGCTTAGCGTCGTCCATCATCAGGTTCCCTAACCTCAGGCTGTCGATATTTTGACAAGTTGGGCAGTACATTAGTCTCCGCCAGTAAAATCAGCTACTTGGTTGACGCTTGCTTTGACGCATATTACCGAGTTACTTCACATTCCTTTTGCGTTCTTCTTAGCTATCTAGATATCTCTATTTTGTCTTCTCTGGGAACTGTGAGTTCGACTATTATCAACAACTTTCTGGTCTTATCTGATGGGATAATTGCGTCAGGTATCAGCCATGACACTGTTATTTCAACTGGTACATTCAATCTTCCAACACCCAATACAAGTACTTGGCTGAGTCTTAGATGCTTATGTTTCTCTGTTTCTCTCTTTTCTCCCTCTTTCACAAATGTGTTTGTTTTCATATCCTTCTTTATCGGTTCTGCTTTGGTGCACTTTAAACTTCCTTGGATTTTATCTTCACATTTTCTCAATAAGTTATTATAGCCGTTTTGTATCCTGTAAGGATATATTTCAAGGAATCTGTTTTTCCGACAATTTTGCACTTCTAATATTTCCAAATCTATTAACAAGTCATAAATAGATTTGGCAAGACACTTTAATTTTGTTTCCGATTATGATTATATTTTTCAGGACTAAGGTAATACTATGAGAGTTCTCATCTGGTTGGTGCCTCTTCCTGCGCTAATCCTGTTATATGGAATCATCTATCCTCTCTATTCCGCTTTGACTTCTTTCACCACCTTATCTCTTCTGTATGTCCTGTTGCTGCTCTTTGACCAAACACAATCTTCCAATGCAAATATTAGCTATGGCCGTAAATTATTTAATATTCATCTTGATTTTGCTTTATTCACTTCTCTCTGGGTGTCTGATTTACTCACCTCGTCTATCAGAATCTTTGCATCTTTTATGCACTTTTATCTTTACTTGTATAATGTCATCAGATTGTTCGATTTGTCTGTCTTTACCTCTCTGATAGGTCGGTGAATTGAATAAAACATGCATGAATTTTGAGAAAGTTCAATCTCAACACTCGCACTTTTAGTTAATACCGGAGAGAAGAAAGTGTACGTTAATACTATCAAAAATTGTCTTCAAAAAGATAAAAGTGGACAGGAAAATAAATCAATTACGATGCTAATTAGATATATTTACATTCTTTGCCACAAAAGATTAGTGATATGTAGCTCTACTTCTGAAATTTACACAATCATAGTAAGTCCGAGCAAAAATCACAAGGTTCCAGACGAGAACATTTCACGTTTGCATGATATCCATAAGCTGTTTATCATAGTGCACACAGTTTCCGCGATGTTAGATAATAGGCTGTAAAAATGGGAAAACAAAACATAATTCAACGAAATAAAGACTCACTTGTGTTATTGTGTTCATATTCTTTTCCAATGAGTGCTTGGAGGATCAATTGTGATAGTCATGTTAGGAGAATTTGTAGAAATACATCCGGGGGGTTACATCTAGGACGTGAAGATTTTGCACACAGATTCCGCGGGTATGGCCGATGAAGTATGGTTACCTAAAGTGTCATATCTTTTGATGTTTTTTTGTTGAATACTGAAGTTCTCTGCCAATAACTTAATGATTTCCCAATTTAAAACCACAAAAATATATATACTTCATCTTGGTTAAGAGTTATGGAAGGCCATGATGTTGAAAAATTGTTGAATTTAATTACTGAAAAACCCAGTTTGATTACCATTGATATTTAGGTCACTTTAATGGTTTGGTTATTTGATCTGAATAAAGGGTTGATTTTCAAACATACAGCTTGCTTCATGATTTTTTTTTGTATTGCTGTATAGAATTGTCAGAATGTCCTATTGAAATTTTCATCCAGGACAAAATGTCCTATGTTTTGTTGGTCCAGGGCATAATGTCCTATGGTCAAAAAATTCAGGCACATCACTGCATACTTAATTCAATTGCCCTTTAAAGTGTCATTTGATTTAGGACCATTGGTAAGATGACTTTTTCTTGAAAAATTTGGAAATTTGCTGTTGTAGAATGTGCACACAGTGCTTACCAGACATGCATAATAGATTTCATAAATAGTGAATGCACGATTCCTCATATTTCCATTGGTAAGCAGTACATAGTCTTATAAGAGATGGTAGATTAAACAAACCATATATGCTTGTGTATGTGTGCAAGTTGTGCATCGCAAAGCATTAAAATCTAAAAGATTAGCTATTAAGTTAGTGATGCTGGCTGCCCTGGGCATAATTTGCAATGATAAAGTTCTACCTTAACTGTCATAAGTCAAATGGATGAAACAAATATCACACTTTTCTAGAGTTTGGTGCTGGAAATCTGGATTCATGATATGTTGGGGTAAAATGAACTGTATTTGCAAAATTACTGGTCAATCCATGTAGATAATTGGTAAACTTTAACAATATAGGTGTTGCTATATAATGATTAATGAGTTGACTGGACAATCCAGAGCGTAAAAAAAGGAATTACATGTGAATTCCCTTATATGAAGAAATAGCAAAGTAAAGAAACCAACAACATTTATATTGTGATGTTCCTTTTGAGTAAGCTTGAAACACTTAAAAATTATTATCAACCTGACTGGCACAATTTAGATATACCCGTACATTCTCAGCTTCCTGTGAAATATACAATTGGTAGTCAGTTAGGCGCCTCGACTTAGCAATCTTACATAGAAATTCACTGCCTATAGTTGGGTACCCATTTATACTGCTGGAAGGACAATTCAATTCAAGTTTATTCCCAGATTGGACAGGAGGGCAGCGGACAAATCTTGGTCAGACGAGATTCATTTTCAAGGTGTCTCGATGACGGACATAAACTCAAACTGATTAAGCTATCTACATACCATAGTATGAAGCTCCTCAGGGCATGTGCTATGGAACATCCTGTTGAAGAAGTTAGAGACTTGCAATTGTGAGAAAGTGCTGCACAGTAGTTTGCCAACAAATCTGACTTTTCTAAAGATAGAGTGTAGTTGTAGGAAAGTCTCTGCCAAAGAAGGCAGCTTTGTTTTTGAGAAGTGACAAGCCTGTTCTTAGTTATTGCCCAATTGAGCAATACTTTCACGATAATTAATTCCTGATGATTGTGACTTTTGTACACCCATACACTGGGGGAACTAATGTTTGTAGAGCAAACGAGAATTACATGATTTTTATCGTCCCGACAAAGTAGTCCTTGGCAGGGTCGAAGAAATTGTTAGTTTGTAGTGGGGAAAACATGCTTCCTCTTGTGTAGCCAGCTCTAATATTCAGAAAGTATAATTTGTATACGGTACTAGAGGAAAATGTGATTCTTGGTCCACGATTGTTCTCAGGGTTTCACACAAAGTCAACCAAATGAGGTCGGGAGTCTTTTAATATTTATTTTAAACTTGTTTTCAAAGTTTTGTGTCCTATCAGTTATGATAGCACTCTGTAGGTATACCCAAGATAATTCACACGAACTGAAAGGTAGAATTAAATACAAGTAAACAACAGTAAAAGTAAAACTATCGATAAATTTAGAAATTTGAAAGTCACAGTCCCGATTTGTTTCATTTTTTGTCTTTGTTAAAAAACGAAATTATTCTATCTTAAAGAGAAGTAAATAAGATAATTCTGAAGTTAACATTTTTTCAAGCTCATCCTACACCATCTCATTTATTAGAATTCATTACAGTTTCTTGATTTTCAAAAAAATTGGAGAATTTTTCGCGGCTACAAAAGCAAAAATGATAAAAAAAATGTGTCAAAGTGGAACCAAAGTACATTAACTCAATAGTGCGGACTTCAACTTTCCTTTGTAACACAGTCGTATAAGCAAACTCTCTTTGATTTTTAGTTAGAATCGACGTACTCCTTTTAAACCGAAACTATTCTTAAACCGAAAACAAAAGCACGGTACCGTGAAATGTAAACCTCATATCATCTCAAACTGCAGTAAAGACAACACTATTGACTTCGCAGCGGTGTTTATTTTTTACAAATGCTTGCTCCTAATACTGAGCTAACAGATTTGTCAGAGGCGATGTAGACTGTAGATACGATACTTTGCCGGAATTTGATTAACGCTTGTTGGAAACTTGGCATTTATCAATTAGTGTGGAATTCCATTTTATTTAGGGTTTCTCCTTCTGAAGTGTGGATTTTTTTATAATTTATTTTGTATGAGTATGATTTTTTTATATTTAAGATCTGATCTCAATTTTAGAGTGCAAAATCTTTACTTAAGTGCGAACCATGGGGCCGATTTATGAACATATAAATAAGCCCGAAAGCCGGCACTGGCAATTGCGCACATGAACATGGAAGCTTAGGTTGGTCCCCACGTACAGAAAGAAGGACACAGATATAATTAACAACGTTTCATAAAATTCAACATAAACTTATTCAGTTCTCTAAAGATTAACTTGTTCAAAGTTCTAACCATAGGGAACCTCTAAATCAACCCAAAATAAGCTCATTATTTGATAACCACACTGATGAAGTACTGGCATTTCCGGAAACAGAAACGAAAGTAAAACCAAATAAAAACAAAATATAACATTGAGAAGAAGAATGCACACTGTACAGGAGCTGTGGACAGTTGAAAGTTATTATAAGGAAGGCTTATCAACCATATCATTTATTTGTCCTATAATTCAATGGCTATGGCGAACCTTTCTCTGTTTCCTCGCTATTCAGCTCAAAGGTCTTGTCACTTATGCTCTAGCTTCTTAAAATTATCTCATAAACGACCCAGTGACAGTGTGTTGAATTTTCGATTTATGAGTTGTTTGAATCAACAACAGGGGTGTGATGCACAGTCAATAACATATGATATAACTCCCTCATCAAGTAATAAAAACCTCAACGTGAACCAATCAATAACTAAAACTTTCTTGACCCAGCAAAGCAGAACAAATCTACAAAGACGAATCAATCTTGTACACAGTGCAAATAATGTCTTTTATGTCTGCTACAAACATATCCACACAGGTTTACATTTTTCTTGTAACAACAAACAATCAGATTCTGATTCAGCTTCAGACATTGATGATGCTGACATCAAGGAACTTCAAAAGAATGTTGCTTATGAAAAGTTAAATGACCCAGACATTGATGCTATTATCCGTGAAATCAAAGATGACTTTGCTTTAAATGAAAAGCAAAATGTAGAGACAGAAAAATGCAAAGACAACTGTAGTGATGACAATGGTGCAAATGTAAATGTCCAATCATCAGGATTAGTAGACAAGAATGACTTCTCATATTACCAAGTAGCAGAAGATATTGAGGAGTATGAGTATAAAGATGAAAGTGAAATGCAAGCTGTACAGATTCGTCCAGAGAAGGTTCTACCAATTGATCTTGATCGTAAGCATTAATTAACTCTTTTAACCTTAGCAATACATATATTTATGATACCTTGATGATCAAGGATTCTTCTTCTTGTGTCGAGCTGGTTGACTCAGCTTTGAGTATATTATAGTCAACCATCAGTTTAAATTATCAATAGTGCTAGAAATATCTTGCAGTACTAATAGAAGTGTGTCTTGCTATCATTACACCGACCTTGTCTTTTCACTTCTTTCTGGAAATCACTGTGAATCCAGGTATATCAAGAGTTGGAAAACTATAATTAGAATAACAAATAAGTCACAAATTACCAATCAAAACCTAGCATTCTAAAATAAAACACGTCTTAACACAACATTGACAGACCCACAGAGAGACACTCAAGTTCCAGGTTGGCTTAAATCTGTAGTATTTATTATTTTAGATTCTTATAATATCTTTTATTATCTAAAGTCAAGTACCTTTTTTTTGCTTAGAGATTTATGTTTCTTTACTTTTGTGCTTCTCAATAATTGTATGCACTGTTAAACTTCATCTTTGATTCTTATACATTCTGAATCCTAATAGGTGGAAAAGATGGAGTCTTTGATCTGGAAGAATTGTTGACGTTTATGTATCACCTTGGTGCTATGAATGTCGTTACGATACCAATCCCTCCAGAGGCAAACTTTTGTGATAATATGGTGATTGCCTCTGTCAAATCATCTCGACACATGGGAGCTATACAAGAAGAGATGCTCTGGGTGGTGTGTAACAAATTCCTATTTTGTGTGTTTTATTTTGTCATATTTGTTTTGTTGATCTATCATAGTCCAGTATCCATACCTCATTTATCTATAATATTCTTTAACCCTCAAGACAAAACTGTATAACATCCATATTACAAACAAGCAGTAGAAGTAATAATTTCTTTTAAAATACACATTTTATTAATTTATCTCATGTCTTGGAATGTCATCTAAGATATCACTTGTAATGGGTTGGGGGTTGCTTGTTCTGAACAATGAGATACAAGGTTAAATAAAGGTTATAAAATTAACTTTTCATTCCATTGGACAAATAAAGACTAATCATACTACATGTGAATTCACTTACAACACAATTGCTTATAACGAAAAAAGTAAAAACTACCTAAACATATCCCTCTTTGTATCATTTAAATCAATTTTGTACATCAAAATATGATTTCAAAGAAATCACATATAACAAAATAAAGAATAAATGTTAAGTGGATTTTTGTGTGAAGAATGAAGTATATTTAGATGAACTATCAGAAATAACAACAGGTGTGGTTACACATTGCTTTTGCTGGGGGTGTGATTCAATTATTTTTGTGCAACCTGAAAGATAGGTTGAAAGATAGTAAAATATTTTATCTGCATGTAGTGAAGTTGTAAGACTTATTTCGATATTCTCAAACAAATTTTATCATCGTTCACAATTTAGCACAAGCGAAAGAAGAACAAAAGGGATCCAACCCTACGGATTGAAGGAGAGAATAAAAGTGTCTGGAGTGCCATGGATATGGGTATGTATGCTTTACATTGATTTCTTTTTTATTCTTAAGGGGGCAACACACCATCACTCTGTGTTGGCAAAACTGCCACTGGGTAGTATTGCTTGTCAACCACTTTACACATTTATTTTCAAGATCCTGCTATTTAACGTGGTGAAAGACAGTCGATACCATGTTTATTATTAATTCTGCTTTTACTAGGCTTGATATTCAATCTTGTAGACAGCCATTTATAATAAACTTGTTGGGAATCATGAAAATATTTTTTTTATAAAGGATTGATTAGATATGAAGAAGTTCTCTTGAGACAGATACAGATACAGACATGCTATTATTATAAATCAGGCAGCCTTAAAAACCCTTCTCCTTTGTTTCATTTAGATTTGAACATTTGTTGTTGACTAATCGTTTCAAACCCTGTGTCGTATGATGGGCTTTGTAGAATAAGATTCATTATTTGATATGAATTTCAAAATATGAACACCAGTGATATTTGGGTCTTTTGTTTCAGGTAACATTGTGCTCCACTTGTTTTATGGTGAAGCCAGAGAATACTACGATATCGAATCCTTGTGGTTGTTGGGACCAGAGAATGATCCAAAGTGTCAAGAACAAAATGTCAACCCATATGAACTCTCTGCAGGTAGAGGAAATACTCTTTGAAGATTTTTGTAAATGTTATCATTAGAGATTCTATTACAAGTTGTTTATATTTAGTGTCATACTGTCTTCAAAGAAGTCAGTAAACTTAAACTGGAATATTAACACTGATAGTCTGAAATGGTTTGTTTAATCATAAGAGATTGTTACCCCTTTCAAGAAAACGCCACAAATAAGACTATTGATATGATTATATAAGTGTACCTGTCCTGATCAGTGTTGTGCGGATTACTGAATTTCAGTACTCGAGTGGATTGGATTATTTGAAAAAGTATCAAATAATTTTTTGAGTGGATTATTTGTTTCTAGTGGCTTAGTACCCGGTCTTTCCCCGAAAGGATACAAAAAGAAAGAAAGATGAATTTTGCTGAATTTTTAAC
>JAUUEB010487899.1:0-10819 GCA_032362205.1 Clione limacina | reverse complement strand
TTTTTTTCATTTAAACCCCCCCCCCCCCCCCCCAGATATTTTTTTTTGTGATTTTTGTTTTTAGCATATCCAGGTCCGTTAAGATATCAATACGCCCGGTCGCCCTTACGATTTGAAAAAAAAATGGCAGGAACGACCCACCCTTATACAGATGTCACCACTTTTCTGAGTAACTAAATCAACTTAGAAAAGAGAATAAGATTTCAGGGGGATAGGACGAGATAGAGACAAATTTTTTTATGGCTCAGCAACCATGGTTTCCACGACCTGCTTTCCCATCAATCAAGTTAAGAATACAGGTTAAAGAAACAGGTCTGTAACTACTTTTCCCTAAATGGCTCATCCTCATAACAACAGTCATACTTAGTTATCAATATTCAACTCTGACTTGGTTATAGATAGGGTATCTTTTGCATAATTTCTCAGTAAATCATAAAAAATATCAGGATCCTCTTCTTGAATAATATTACATCCTTTCTTATTAGTATCACAGATTCTGTGTGCACTATGATCAATAAGGATCCCATACTCTGCTTAAGCTTAAACCATGACACCCCTGTCTTCATCGTAGTAAAGTGTGAAAAGATTCCCTGCAGAAAAGCAAAAAACTTAACAGACTGGGCAGCATATAATAATTACCAGTTTTTACACGCACAATTATATTGTGAGTTGTATATTTTCGTCGTGTGTGTGTCTGTCTGGTGTTTTTTTTTGCGATAACTTGAGTAATTTTTCTCCGATCTCTTTCATTTTTGGAAGGATGATAGAAACCAGGAATAGAATTTCTGCTATTTAAATCCAGAAATATTTGTGGAAATTTGACGGCGTTTTGGCCCTTTATGTGTTTTTTTTACTATATGTTCTTTGTTAATTTGGCAAAAACACGCTGAAAGACTGAAAACGTGCAAAGAGACTTTTCTAGTGACTATCTAAAATCAGCTTAATTAATTTTTTTAATAATAAACTTAAAAACAGTGTTATGGCCCCTTTGAGCATTTTGCTATATGTCTTTGCTAATTTTTTGCGAACATGCTGTGGTTCAATTGTCAAAGATAGAAATCTGAAATCCTGCACAGAGGCTTAACTCGTGAGTCCCTAAAAGCTGTAGTCTAATGTTTTGAAAACAAAATAGTTTTGACAGAGTTATGTCCCTTTTATGTTTATAAATTACTTTCTATACTAAGGCAGTGGGCGCATTGTTGCGAGTAAGACCCTGAAATATTGCACACAGGCTCTTCTTAGGGACCTTCTAAAAATATTTTTCTCAACTTTTTGAAAAATGTGTTTACAGAGTTATGGCCCTTGAGTTGTTTGCTATATGTTCTTTGTTACTTGTGTCTGAATGTGCGTGGTTGTACTCTCTACGAGTACTAATTTTTCTAGTTACTAAATAGAATCCACTGGTAGCATGTAAAAAGAACTCTAGGTTTCCCTAAGAGTCCTGTACCAACCTAACTCAATGTGCCAACTTACAAAAGTCAGGAAGCTTTGAGCCATGTGACTGATTCCACTGCTGTGGTTAAAGTCATTTGAATCACTGACTTACTATTTGCAATTTTAGGGCTGAGGATTTTTCTAGCATCATGATTTTCATTATTGTGTAATGAGTTGGCCGTTGCTTTTCTATAATTCAAACTTGTGTTCTTTGTTTTATCTTTGTGTGGACTCATGGATTCAAAATTATTTTTCCATTTGGCTTAAGTCTGATGGATCAGCTGAAACAGAAATTTTTCAAACAAAACATTCTTTTACTTTACTTAGTGTATCTCATTTTTCAACAGAGTTGTACAAGAACTGGCAGCTATTTGTGAGAACCATGTCAAGAAGAGGTGACAAACGACGTCAAGTTGTACAGCTAGAGGGCAATAGTACCAGTAAATTACGTAAGTAGCAGACGCTTAAGAACTGGAATCTGATTTAATCATGCATCATGTTTTTAAGAGAGACAAACCTAATCAAAGTAAGTAGAAATACCTCTACTTTCCTTAAGGTACTGCAAGTGAAACTCACCTCCATGATATAAAACTGCAGTGTTGATTCTGGGACCCTAGATTAGGAGCTGCATGTCTAAAATTTATGCGGGTCCAGCTCTAGCACTTTTCAAAAGGTTGGCTCCAGCTTAGGCTTTGACCCATTTATAAAAATTTGACCTAAATGACTCAGGGAAAAATATCATCATTCTGGTAGAAATTATTATTTCAGACCAATAAGTTTTAAACTTTTGGTATTGCTAGGAATAAAGCTTTACTGTGTTATACTTTTGGTCTCCTTTTTAATGAAAAGTATTGGAGCCGCAGATAAAACTTCGTCTCCGGCTCCTTTCTCTCCTTACTTTTTATGTTTATTTTATTTAGTAATTAATTACTTGTTATATATGCATATTAGAAGACAATACAAGATGACTATAATTAATAATTATAAAAGACTTGAAAAAGACTTTAATGTTTTTCTTTACACACTCATGTTTTTTGTTCAAAAGTCCAGTGCTTCCCTTTTACTACAGTATATGACAGCCAGCAACTACTATATTTGGGTTGAGAAGTGTTGTCTTAGCAGAAACTGAGAAACAATTATCATAGATTGATCAACAAATTATTTATCACTGTGGTGATTGTCTTAGAAGACAGAACAAACTTTGCAATAACAAAAACATGGTGGCTCTTCGATTTATGATGCACTACATAGATTTCTATTACATTGCTTTCTTTATTATTATTAAAACAATTATCTTTGTATTTTCAGAGCGCTATGGATATAGTAAAGAAATTCATTCAGGTATGTCCTTCTTAGTTAAGATATTTATTTGGACCTAGAAATGATATTGATCAAGTACATTGAATTTAAACTTAGTGTGATAGAATAGTAATTAAGGCACTTGACTTACAATCTAAATGTGTTGTTTATTCCATGTTGTAGGAGAGGAAAATATCAACTGGAATGTTTGTAATTAGCAAACTGTCAACCCATTCATCTAATGACTTTGACACATGTGAGCAAGACATGCAATCTATTCAAGATTGATATATTTTCATAAAGAAAATTAAACCTATAATTCAATCAAGACACCTGGTGGAGCACCTATCATATTACTCTTTAAAAGAGCCTGCAGCTGGAAATGCGGCTCCAGGTGAAAACCCCTCGGCTCCCTGATATAAAGCCTTTTAAGACTATGCTGTGTACACAAAATCTTGATGAACTGACTTGTATTTTGTATATATTTTTGTCTGTAAAGGAAAAGATGGCCTTGGAAGTTTAGTTGGTGACTATACAGACACAGACTCAGATGAAGCAGATGGCACTGAAGCTGTCGGAAGCAGGGAAAGTTCAAACTCTCCAGGTAAGCAATTAATTTAAGTTAAATTAATCTCAAAATATTATCAGCCTTAATTTTGATTCTTCTTTCTTCTTCGATCTTCGGTTAATTTTGATTTAAATTTGACTCAACAGCCAAGACTGCATCAATAAAGACCTTTTCATAAGATATTAATAGATGTTCTTGATAAGTCACATGATGTGACATGGGCCCTCGGCAGCATATATGGACTTGACTTGACTTTTACGTCCTAATAAAATGTGAAACATCAGCTTATAATATAAGATCTATTTTATGAGCACTTAAAACAATAATGGCATGTGTTGATCTTTAAAATACAAATCAATAAAGATCTTAAACATTTTTATTGAAGGAAGAAACAAGACAAATACTTTTCTTACTTGAAAAAACTCAGAACTTGGTGTCTTATAGCAACTTGTTCAATACAAAAAAAGTGTCTAAACACAATGCATGTCCCTGTTAGACAGCACAAGTGATGATGTATTCAATTTAATTTCTACAATTGGGCACTTAATGAATATCTTCAAAGCAGACATGTGTAGGGAGCCGAAGCCCTATGATCACATGTAGCCGAAGCCTCTCTCTAGAAAAAGCATGAACCCAAAAATAAGTATCTTCATTTTGTGGCTTCATGAAAAGTCTTAGTAAAGAAGAAAAAATATGTTTATATATAAAATGATACTTTATTCAGATGATTTGATTTCAAAGAAGTACTTGTACTAAAAGCAGTGAGTCTTACCTTTCATTCTACACAAGATTCCTTTTAACATTAGTTTGTGAAAAGTGACTAACACAATGAAACAGGCTTTGCGAAGTCCTATGTTTTTGTAGTGAGCTCACAAAGCAAAAGCCTGGTAAACAAAACGAAAGGAAGGCGAAACCTTGAGGTCTACATTCAGGCTTCACAAAGCTGAAGCCGGCTTTGTACACAACTACCTCTATGACTTCAGAAACAAAATTGTTTGTGAAGAAAAAAAGCTTTGTGGTTGAGACTGCAGAACAAAATAGACCTAGGTTAAATTTTTCCTAAGACACTTTCACATAAATGGTAGAAACTGTATGTAGGTTGAAGAAGAGCATTTTTTTAGTTTTCTCTACTTTAGTTGTTCGGAATGTTTCTTTTCTTTTATTATGCCTGTTAAATATTTAAGTTTTGGAATCATTTTATTTGACATCTCCAGGCATTCCAGATGACCAGGATAAGTGTGACAAGCCAAAGATTGAACCTACACAGCCGAATAATGAAGCAACACAGCCAAAAATTGAAGCAACACAGCCAAAAATTGAAGCAACACAGCCAAAAATTGAAGCCACACAGCCAAAAATTGAAGCCACACAGCCAAAAAAAGAAGCTACAACTGCTGGAGCTATAGATGATGAGCTGAAAAATTTCCTATCTGTATGTCTTTCTTGAATATTAGGCTGTTGTATGTTATTTGAATGTACCCTCATGTTTTAAACCTAGTTATATGTCTAAAAACTACATGACAAGATCAATGAAAGGTTGACAAGTGTCATTGATATGCATTGTGATAATACACCATTTGAACAAATAAAAGAAATAGAATAAGAAACTTTAGTCCATTAGAATAAGCTGAGAGGAAATAAAACTAGTGACTGTTGATCTTTATCTAAGCCAATGGCAGTGATGAAGATGAATGGTTCGTGAGCCCATACCCTGGTTTATTGCACCTTTGTTCTGAGCTGAGGCAACTCGCTTAAGGTGAAAGAACTGCATATAGCATGTCAGGGCAACTTAACTGGTGCAATGATAATCATCTCTTACATTGGTTAATTGCATACAACACAGACAAAGCAGGGCTATGGTGACTGGTGACAAACTATGTTGTATTAGATAGGATGAAAAAGGAAATATAAGATGGAAATATTCATTAATAACCATTACATCTAGTATTGCAGGTTTCTGAGGATTAAGTCTGCAACAAATGAGTTGTCTTTGAAATTTTTTTAAGATTTGGAGATGTTATAAACCCCTATACATATATCTCTGGTTTTATGTCCTTTTCCTTACAAATCAATATGGGTATCAAACGTTGGGATAACTGCAGTTGTTTTTTGACAGCGTACAACAGACGGGGTGACAATCTTTACACACTTTGCCTAGGCAAAGTTTAAAAACCCTATGTCATACTATGTGGGTAACATATCTAAGATGTCATAATTTAAATTAATGTCAATTTCTATTTTCAATTTAAAGGAAATTGAAGCCATCCCAATGCCTGGGGAAGGACCGGAAAACTCTACTCCTGTCACTAGTGAGAAAACCTGGGAACTCAAAGCATTCCAGGAAAATGAGAAAAAGGTCAAGATTGAAGAGAGTCCACAAGAAGAGGAAAAGGAAGCTGAACCTACAACAAAAAAGAAAGATCAGTCAAAAATGTACTCAATGTTTGTTAAAGGGGAACCAGAGTTTGTAAACAGTCCTGGCCGGGAGGTGGACAAGACAGACAATGACAAGCCTAATGATGTGTCTGCAGGGAGACAGAAGGACAAGACAGAGGACGTTTTGCCTGATGGTAAATGTTGCTTTTTTCATATTTGTAAATGCAGATCTTTACCAATTGAAGGCAGTGTTTAAAGTTATAATTTTGTTTTACCTCTTTTAAAGATGACATTGCATCAACAATGTATGTTATAATAATCCATTGTAGATAAAGTTACAGTTTTTATGGGGCGGATACTTTCACAGGTTATGTCCTTAGTTGCTTAATTTTGAATTAACTGCATGGAGTTGCATACCCAACTCAATAGACTATGACTTTAAAGGGTGAGGATGAAAACACATTGGTGATTTTTAATTAAATTGATGTGTCACTTTCAAGATCATTTCTTTTTTGTATGACAAAAATTGAAGTGTTGATTTCTCAATAAATAATCTTTTGCCATGAAGGCATATATATGAGACTCACCAATATTGTTTATATCTTGTTTCTTATCACTGATGTGTTGTAGAGATCTTTGATCCTGACCTGAACAATTGCACAAAACAGAAAAACATAATTTTTTTTAGTTTCAATGTTGAAACCATCTAAGGTGTAAAAACCAATATGTGCCTTTTGAAGAATGAAATAATTTTGTTCTCTGTTCAGACCAGGATTTTTTTTATTTACTCTCTTATCTGTCCATGGTCTGGAATAGTAGCAAAAAAGACATTATTCTGACAAGGTGTAAAGTCTTGCCTTATCTGTCACTAAGCAGTGTTAATAGCAGAGTATTGTCGGAAATTTGACAGTTGCTGTAGTTTGGACAAAGGGGGAAACAAAATTGTTTGAAAACATGAGCATGAGCATGTGAATGCCATGCAGGTGCCTGTTTGTGTTTGGAATTCAAATTTGTTATGATGAAAGTGAAACATTGTTGATACAAATATAAGAATCTTTGAGGAAATTGCTCAAAAATGCAAAAATTGAGGGAATACTTTGGTATGAAAAAAAAATTATGAACTTTTAATTTTTTCTGTGAATTAAACTGTTCTCAATTTAGAAAAAGGACCCTGTTTTATTTCAATATTCATAATCTTTAATTGAGTAATTTTTTGAAAATATTTGAGTTAGTTTCCTTAATCATCTTCATGGTCATCCAAGTTAAAATCTGTTGCGGTTTTCTTTTTTAAATCCTTTCAATTAGGCTATTACTGTTGATTATCATGTTTACTTTAAAAAGAAAATGAAACTATTCAGGTGTATGAAAAGAATAAGTCAAAGGTGTTTTTGATAAGCATCCACCTTTATCGGACAGCTGCTGTTGACTGAGATTTTGTGCCTAGTCGTGTTTGAATTATCATTCCATGAACTTAAACTGTAGATTGCTTTTACCCAGAACCAACAACAAACTGGAATATGGTGCAAGATGAGACAACTCAGTTCTATTATTACTGGAACAATGTGACAAATGTGGTGACCTGGGAAATACCTACAGAGTACACACAGTTTTTGTTGTTGCACAGAGAGTATGAGGAGCGTATTGCCAGGTACACTCCAGCACAGCTACAAATGTACAAGGAAAAGAAACTCAGGTATTGTTTGTTTGTTTTGTTAACCTGTTTAGAACTTGTTGAGAGCGAACCAAGAGGACTGATCTTACGCTAGCCACTGAACCAAGAGGACTGATCGTACGCTAGCCACTGAACCAAGAGGACTGATCTTACGCTAGCCACTTAACCAAGAGGACTGATCTTACGCTAGCCACTGAACCAAGAGGACTGATCTTATGCTAGCCACTGTTTCACATGATCATGTTAGAACAAATCGGTGCGTCCCTTTCTGATACGTGGATTTGGGGCAGAGACCTTGATTAAACAGCTTCCAACAGCGTATTTTCTCTGTTATAGCTGCACCAACTTCCTTATTCCACCACTATGTCACCCTTTGCTTTATACGGCTCTTGGTAATACTGCAAGTGTTCTCTGTGGCAGAGACAAGGGCACACTTCAGGTTTTTCCAGAAATGAGCAATCTGAAAAAAATCTTATGCATGACTTGAAATCAGTCTAACTAACTGTTGCCTGCAGATCAAATGTCAGAATTGAATAGTCTGTTAAAATAAAAAATTATTGCTCAAGATTGAATTAAAAGCAAGCGTTAGCTCTTTGATAATGCTAGATCACTATGTTTCAATCTAGAATTTCTATACAAACATTTAAATGTATGTTCATTCCTTCTAGTATAGCGTCAGCGATGTTTTTTCTTTATAACTTTAGTGTATTATTTTAGCGTTGTTCTTTCCGTTATACAAAACAAATCTATCTAAATACTAATTCATTTCCGGCATTCCTTGTTCCCACTGGCTATTTGTTATGGGGGCAGCCATAGCATAGTGGTAAATTTAAATAGTAATGAGAAGAGCTCTTATGTGTGTAAAGAAATAATTATAAGAGTTTGTTTGTAACAGTAAAACAAATAAAACTATTTGCCTGCTACTTTGAAAATAGAGTTGGTCTTGCACATACAAATAAGACTCCCATTTATGTCTTCATTTCATTATGTTGTTGTACAACTTATTGAATCCTTCTGGATTGTTGCTTAATCTACTGTAATTTGGCAGTTACCCATCTTATTTTAAAAATTTAAGGGGGAGTCTATGAAGCAATACAGGTAATTCCACCCACTGAGCGATGGGGTCAATTCATGAACATGCAAATGAGCAAAACCCTACACCCCCTGACAATGAGAACTGCGTTAATTAGTCATTGCCAGTGAACTTGCTGCAGTTATAGGCAGGTACATACCTTATTTCCGTGAGCGTTTGCGGATCAGCCTCATTTTTTGGAAATTTATTTGTTTTACTAAACTCTAAGGATGTTTAAGATTGCAATCAGTAGCAGCATAAAAGAGCTTGTAGTGGGGCTTTCTGACTTATGTGCTGTTGAATGAAATGTTAGATATGTTGATGATTCAATCTAAAATGGATGGTGTTTGGGGGATAAAAAGGAAAATTGAGGTTGGAATCACCTAGGATCATCCAATTGTTTACAATTTTAAGAACATTTTAAGATGATTTTATTATAAGTAACAAATATGTTTTCTTCCTTTATCTCCCAACCCATTGTGAATTTACAGGAAATCAGGCCCTAGCAAAAGCAATGGAAGAGCCACCCCAGAGACAGTTATAAGTTCTGCAAAGTCTTCTGCAGCTGTTGAATCTGTTCCCGTTAAAGCAATGTCTAACAAAGCTCACCAAAAAGATACTGTAATAACAAAATCAGAACAAGCAGCAATGACAGATACTTCTGAGTATCGACGTCATAAACGTGAGAAGAAAAAGAAAAGTCACAAAACCAAAAAGCACAAACACAGACGCGATGATTCTTCTGGTGATGAAGGCCGAGATAGATCTCCTATTCTTATTGGGCCTACTCCACAGCAGAAACCTTCAGATCCTCCGAAAACCGGCCCTAGCTTACTAAGTTTAGTGTCGTCTTATTTATCAGATCAAGAGGATGAAGATTCAAATGTGCCAGAAAAGTCCGACTCTATGCCTGTGCTTGCCACTGAGCCAGACAGCAGATTGACACCTAACATTTCACCTAGGTCTGAGAAAGAAATAGATGTGCCAATGCCAGTGTTGGGATCTGCTGATGAACTTTTTTTAAATAAGGATGTTGAAGCTAGAAATAAGAAACAATCAATACTGACATCTTCAAAGCATGAGGAAAACAGTAATTCCCCACCAAAATTAGATTGTGAAGATTTCCTTAAAGAACCCTCACCCTGTGAAAAGAAACCTGACAATGCCTCTGAACAGATCCTATCTGTAACTGACAAAAGTCTGTCTGTTGAACCCAATTTGATTGGTCCTTTGTTGAAGGAAAACAGTAGCCCTTCATCTGACAATGATGAGCTGGTATCACATGAAAGAATAGAAGAGGAGGCTGAAAGAGATGTTAAAGAAAGAGACAATGACATCAAAGAACACAAGTTAACAGAATCTAGTCATGTGGGTAACGCTAAAACCCAAACTAATGAAACTGCTGAGACTTCCAATGTTTCCGATAGCCAACAAGCAAAAATTTTATTGAAAAAGAAAGAAGTGATTGACATGTTTGCTGAAAATTTCCCGTCTGAAATGTTACCAAAATGTTTATCACAGGATGAACCGCTTTATGAAAACAAGAAATCTATTAGTATAGAGGAAAGTGAACCAATGGAGGAAGGCGAGATTCCAGATGAAATCGAAAGCTCTTGTGTCAAACGTAAAGAAGATAAGACAGTTGTTGTAATTTCGGGTGCTTGTAGCACACAATCTGTCAAGATAAAATCCCATGACAAAAATGAAGATAAATCTCCTCTCATCAGTGATGTTAAGTTAATTGATGTCAAAAGTTCCCTTAAAGCTATGAACATTTTAGCATCATATGGAACAGATGAAGAGGAAGGAGAGCTAAAGGAGAGTGATACAGATAATTCCAAAAAGAAAAATGAACCAAGGAGAAAGAAAACAAGCAATATAGTCAGAAAACATGCTTCTGAGGTCCATGAAGAGAAAAGCAAAGTCAGAAAACATGCTTCTGAACTCCATGAAGACAAAAACAAAGTCAGAAAACATGTTTCTGAACTCCATGAGGAGAAAAGCAAAGTCAGAAAACATGCTTCTGAACTCCATGAGGAGAAAAGCAAAGTCAGAAAACATGCTTCTGAAGTCAATGAAGAGAAAAGCAAAGTCAGAAAACATGCTTCTGAAGTCAATGAAGAGAAAGGCAAAGTCAGAAAACATGCTTCTGAAGTCAATGAAGAGAAAAGCAAAGTCAGAAAACATGCTTCTGAATTCAATGAAGGGAAAAGCAAAGTCAGAAAACATGCTTCTGAACTCCATGAAGAGAAAAGCCAACTCAGAAAACTTGCTTCTGAACTCCATGAAGAGAAAAACCAACTCAGAAAACATGCTTCTGAACTCCATGAAGAGAAAAGCAATGACGAGCCAGGTGCCGCTAAAGAGAAGGATGACAACAATGTTTCTGCAGACATTG
>JAUUEB010487888.1:0-10819 GCA_032362205.1 Clione limacina | reverse complement strand
GTTTATTATATTTTCCTCTTTCTATCATGATTTTAAAATTGGCCTCAGAACCACATGAGTGAATATTTTTCAATGATCTTTTCACACAAAACCTTCCCAAAACTCATAAACCGATTTCGTCAATTTTATGAGCATATTATATATATTAAAAACGTTATCGTAAAAATCATGGGTATTATTTTTTTTGAAACAGCCATAGTAACTGTTGAAGAGCTTTGAAATATGCTCAATACTCAAAAACGCTGTAAAATTATATTCAAAACTAAATATTCAGCAGTGACTCACACACTAAATTGCCATAAAAAAGTATAAATTAGCATTTTGTTTGTATAGTACGCTTTACCAAATTACAATTATTTCTGATGCGAAAGACAATTACATAAAACGGCGTTATGACTGTTTTACTAATTAATTATTTTTAAAATGAAGTCTCACTTTGATACTCGTAAGTATAACGCTCAAGGTGACTGGAAAAAGAGGATTTCAAAGCAAACTGAATTTTAAAGATATATTTTAAAATCAGTCTTTCAAATGTGTTACAAGCCGTTTCACAAAACTACTCCTATATGGGGGAATGTTTGCCATTAAGTTATGCATCTTCTTAAAGAAAGAAACAAAGCACCAATTTTGCGTCGTCCTTATATAAAATATTAAAATCACTCCCTTTAGATAACAACTTGTATCAGTTTGATATACACATCGCCTATGTTTACAAAAATTGGAAATTCCGTTAACTTGAGTGCGTATTCAATTTGATAAGTGGTTACCTTTTCATTATGAATATGGCGCTTTGGAAGTAACAAAATAAAAAATATAATTCTTAACTTTTTCTTTTTATCGTAGAATATATCAAATTCTCACTAAAATCTTAACTGTATGTCTTTGTTTGTCAAACAACATCAAGCCAAAGTATTAGTTCGATTAAGTCAAACTATGGCTGCTATCCCGACAAATACTAAACAAGACACAAATCAAATATCCAAAAACAAACGTGTAATCTTATTATGCATATATAATAAACATTGACATCACGAATGTACACGCGTTGACCCTAAGAAAAAGAAATTTGAATCTGTAAAAGTGTTCGAAATTGATTGAGTGCGCACGAGGGCATTGGTGTCAACGAAATATTTTAGAGCCAATGTTACATTTTGCATTAATCAAATCAAGCTAAACAAAACTCATGATGTCCTGAATATAGCTATTTTTTCTGTAATTTATTCTCTTTTGCGAAAATAGATGTCAAGGAAATTGGTCATGCTGACACCTGGGACGAAAAAACGGAGATAATAAATGAACAATATTTTGGCAAACATGCCTTCAACGGGTCAAATAAAAACAAAAACAAAGAGATAATTATGAAATAAGCACTTAGTGAGAGTTCGTCAAATATAAAGGATCAGGAAATGCATACAAACACGTATGCACAAAAAATTAATGAAATTATAGACGGAATTTGTCTTTGAGATTATATTTTATAATTTTGGTTCATTGTAAAATGAACCAAGATTCTGAATTGACACAATTTTCATATTTTGTAAAAGCTTTAAACATATACCGGAACAAAGAAGAATGACATGGTCGTTGGAACTGAAATAAACGGTGTATGGTGTCAGTTTACATACGGACTAGAAAAAGTATGTCCGGGAAGATTTTGATTGATAAATGCGTGATTGAATTAGAGTTTTAAATGCTCTGAAATTATGGCTTGGTTTCGATTGTGTAATTAATGTATGTTTGTTTGCATAATGCTTGTGAATGATCTTCGAAATGTAGTTCCAAGTATTTAAACAAGAATATATCAGGTGTCAGTCTTTTTGGAGATAAAACAGATTGTGTGTACATCTAAAGTTGTTCTTTAATAACTGAAATTTAGCACACTGTGCCAGTATGGGTTATGAAATATTCAAGGAAAGAAACAATTCATATAATTAATCACAAGGGCATCACGAGGATGCGGGGGGGAGGGGCGAGGGGCTCTTCCATATAGAATTGATATATTTTTGAAATATATACCTCTAAAATTCACTGTTTTTCATCAACCATTTAATTCATGTAAACCTTTCCTTTTTATCACGGATTATCCTTCTGTGCATGCAAATTAGAAAACTAAGAAAGATTTTGATTTGGGACATTTCAGCATGTATCTATTTTAGCAATTTGCATATTTTCGTTTAAAATTTGCAACAATTTTCCCCTTACAAAAATAAGGATCTTTAAATTATGATCGGCCCGCTTAATTTTTCAAAAATCAAAGAAACCACCAAGTTTCCAAATAGCATTGATTAATCTAATGAAATAGTAGTTGTCATGTTCAAAGAGTTATCTATGTTCTCATCCCTTGCCATAATTGTCATTACAGTGAGAGACATTACTTGTAGAGATTACTTGTATGGTATCACGGTGTATTATGTGTATTCATATGAGTTGTTTTGTAAAACAATTATGAAATCCGATTAAATGTATAAATCAGTGGTGCCATTTGCTTGTCAGAGAAAGTCATTTTGTTACATGACATGTTTCATCCCGTTTTCACGTCTTCTTCACTACACTGAGTAGCAGAATAGTTTATATTGGTGAAGAAGTTGCACTAAAGCCTGTTTCCCTATGTATTTATGCGATTGAGCAATGCAATATAAATAGATAATACATTAAAGTTAGCTCAAAAATTCGTTAAGGACAATTTCTGTTATTTCATTTTTAGTAGTAATTGACTTTTTAGGTTTATATATTACATCCTTGATCTCTTAAAGTTGAACTCAAACTCCTATAGGTGCGTAGTCAGAATAGCAAAATATGAACTCAAACTCTTATAGGTGCGTTGTCAGAATAGCAAAATATGAACTCAAACTCTTATAGGTGCGTTGTCAGAATAGCAAAATATGAACTCAAACTCCTATAGGTGCGTTGTCAGAATAGCAAAATATGAACTCAAACTCTTATAGGTGCGTAGTCAGAATAGCAAAATTTGGACCAAGAAACACAGTCTGGAAGTTAAACCTAAGCAATAACATCAAAGATGTTTTCTTAAACCATCATTTCATCAATGGCAATTTCATTCTACTTATCTAACCTTTGAAAACTACAGCCAGAGTTCATAGCAGTTTCAAAGGTTTTAGGAGCAAACAAAAAACCCTCGACGATTTATATTCGTTTTTACTGGAGTACTGAGTATGAAACTTCTCTTGGTTGGACTAAAGATTTTAAGTTAATACATTCGTTTTCAACAAGCGCCGAGTTAAATAACTTCATTTCACTTAAAGATGCAATTTCCAAACATATGTTTGTCTTGTATGTTAGTGTAAAAAGGCAACCTTAAGATATACATGGACGAGTTAACCCTTTTAACTGATTGCTGAAGTTCAAATACATCCTAGCTGTTCTAAAATACCACCATATTCTGCTTCACTGGTATTTCTAAGTTCGATAGGTCTAGAGACGAAACCCGTCTGATGCCACTCTGGCATCATTCGGGAGTTTTCACAATACTGACAACAAGAATTGACCAATGGTCGAAACATAATCAGAGTGATCAGAATTGATCGGAATTGCTTCCAAACGAAAGGTATGACTGAGACGATTGGAAATGTGTATTCGCTTTTGCGCTAAGACAATTAGTTTCTGAGTTAATGTCCAATACACACAGTCTGACATCATAGAAAGTGACGCCACTTCATTAACAATGATATTATACAGACGGCTAAAAACACCCATAAGTCAGTTCTTGTGGTCAGACAATTCCCCAATGATGACAAAGTGGCATCATAATTTTTTATATTCTTGTCGTAATACACTATCAGAAAACACCAACACAATGTATACTATTTCAAGGAGCAATGTGGATATTTGTCATTTCACTGCCAGACTACATCATTCAAGCCCACAAATCAGACTTACTCAGTAACGTGCTAGGGTTGGTTCACTTAAAGGGCCAATTTATTAACATTCTTTCAACTTTATTTTGTAATCAATAGTATTTCACAAGCAGGTTAGTGGAATAAAAAAAATGTGATTTAAGAAAAAGAGTCTCGGAAGTAACAACACGTTCTGCTTTATTACTTCAGACCTTTTGGACATCGCAAGTTAAGAAAGGTGATAATCAGTTAATGTTTGTTGGTAAAAGAAAACAAAATAAAAATGATGTAGAAGCAGTTGGCAAAACATGTTTTATAACAGTGGCAACAAGGTTCCACATGATATAGAAAACAAATTGGACAGGATCTTGAAATGACTAGATACTACAAATACAGTCTGACTATTTCTGATTTGGTCAATATAATTGGGTCAATTATATTGATGAAGTGCTAACAGTATACGTGATGTTGCTTTGTGAGTGAGCTTTGCCTCATTATTTTCTAGGTAATTCATAAAAAGACAATAGTTTGGTGAACCTATTTCTACGTCAAGAGTGAAGTTAACTCTCTAGATTATCGTAGCAATTACTCAAGTTTTTATAAATGTAGGTTGTGTCACTAAATTATGTACGCAGTTTCTTAAACTATCCATATATTGCCGAACATATGCATTTTTGCAAATAACAGTAACAAGTATTTTATTGAAGTTTCGAACATAAAGTTTGACTTTGTTTATATTTTTGATATCGAGAAAGTGTATTCTTTTTAAAAAAAACAACGATCAATTTACTAGTTGTGCAAAAAATATGCGACCACCATTGCTTGTAAACGCACTATTTGATCAAATGAAATATTAAATAAACTAAATGAAAACAGAAATTAACACTTAAAACAAATATAATATATCCAAGAATATTTTGATAACATTGAATTGGGAAACCAAACAACTCTTTAATAGGCCTCACAGGTGGTAGGTTATCTTTATATTTAATTAATAATTGAAACCACATGTACACAGTAGATTTAACTGGGGTTGATACACCAAACGTTTGCGGATAACAAGTAAAAACATAATGTTACAGTCAACACACGTTTAAAATAGTTAATAATGACGTCGTCCAACCACCGTTTTATTTGTACGGTCTGTTAATTGTCTGCGGGAGGCGTTCACCGATACTGTAACTAAATATTTACCTATTTGCTTCACACGTGTAATTAACAACTTTGCACATTTAAAGTGTCTACGATATGTACACAATACCTAGTATAAATATATATTTGAAAATAAAAAATACCTCAAATTTACATATTTATTGTTAGTCAACGAAAAGCGTAATAAATTACTGTTTTTTGTTGAACTGTTGGTCCATCCCTTATCCTTTTATTTCGTTAAATGTTTTATTTTATTCATAAGAAGACTTAAACTCTAATAAAAACAACAACATATGATTTTATCAATGACTTTATCCATGGTGAGTTTCCCAATTGTTTACCACATGAAAATGCATGATATAAGATCGATAAAAAGATATATTATGCAACATATTTCAAGATATGAAAAGTCTATAAAATAATAAGAGAAAGTAATATGGTGTATTCAACAGCTCTTTGATGTCATGACATGAAATATCTCTCTTTTTTAAGCAGCAAAGAATGTTGTTTTTGGATGGAATTCTCGTTTCTTGCAAAACCTTTTTAAATCCATCTATTACAATTTTCTTGACGATGTTCAAACTGTCTGAGACGTCTGTGATCTTACATTTTAGACGACATTAGAAATATAATATATAAATGACGTTATTTAATTTTTATTTTTGAGGTCGTGCCTTTGGCACACTGATGTCATATTATTTTTACTAGTAGATGCCCCGTTCTCCGAACGTGTAAGACATATTTGCCAATTATGAGAGTATTATCTAATATTTCTTTTACATAAACCAATTTACACAAAAAGTAGGAACGGAAAAGGCAACAACGACGGCTAAACGTAAGACGGGAAAACGCAACAACGACGGCTCAAATTTTGATATTCAAGAACGCAAAAAGTAGGCTTTAAATCAAAAAATAAATATCGCTACACGATCCGCAACACATGAAACGGCCCAGATTCGATCCCTAGACTTTCGGATTACAAGTCCGGAGCGCTATCAACTTTCCTGTGCACTTCGAAATCTGGCACAAGAAATATTAAATTATGTGATCCGTTTTATTATCTATTCTTTTTCCTATCTATGATCGTTCTAAATGGTGTTCTTTTACGGAGAATCTTCCAATTCGTGTTGATGTTTCTTTACATGGTACCTTAGTACTCATTTTTCTAGTTGTTATTTCTTAAACCGTGTTTTTTTACAACGCCTTTTGTAATTTGTCCGAAGTTTTAATCATTTTCAGAGAGTCAATTGCAAATAATCATGTAACTATAAGCCAACCTTTGAAATAATTGAAGTAAGAGAACAACTTAATGAAGAGAGAAAAAGATGAATAGATAAAAACAAGAAATCATTTCAAAATATCCTTTTATGTATTGCTTTTAAATGTTAACCTAGTTTCTTAAAACACATAAAGCACCAAAGACAAAAAGAAAACAGTACTCAGTCAAAAAAATAACTGAACTATTTGAATTCCCGGAAGCTGATTGCAAATTGAGGACAAACCCGTCGAGAACGGATGCATGGAAGTATGGGTTATCTATGGTATATGTTACTCAGTAAATATTGCAATATGATGGGACGATCGCCCAAGGACGTCGTGTGGGGTATGTGCGGTTTCAATTAAAAGTAAATAAAGATTCGTTCGAAAAACTTTTAGAAGGAGCCTACGTCACAGTCGGTAGACAGTCTGGTTTTCCCCATCGTAGACCTCGTTTGTGAGGATTCCTTCGAAGTTACTTACTGGGGCGTGACACAATTTAAGACATTATGATCCCCCTATTGATTTATCCCGGGTGTGAACTAAATCCAATTAGAACCTCAACACGTGATTGGCAAACCTAAAAAGATGGTTATTCAAGTTAGAAGAGTTTCGATCACGTTTATAGATATTACATACGTTTCGTTGTTTTGCTTTGTAGCCCTATAGAGCTATCTATACTCACAGATGATTTAAATTAGGACCTAAGAAGTGGTCAGTTGCCAAACAACAGACCTGTAGTCAAGGTGTATTTAGTTATACTCAAACATGGTTTGAGGCATACATTTGAAGACATTAAATACGACAGGAGACAGAGAAAGAAAGATATAAAATATCTTACAGGGGTCATGCAAATGTGTTCTCAGTCATAAAATGGTTTAATTCTAACTAATATACCGCTGGTTAAGGCTCCTCTACGGGTCAATTTACAATACAAAATGTTATTGTTTGCAATATATTGTTAGAAAACACTTTTAGGAACCATAAAACATAGTTTGCCAAACTTGTTATTATTGGAGTCGTACATGGGTTATGCGAATGAGTACTCACTCACGAAATGGTATAATTCTAACTAATATACCGCGGGTCAAGGCCCCTGAACGGGTCGATTTTCAATAAAAAATAATATTGTTTGTAAACACTATTAGGAACATAAGAACATAGTTTGCCTAAGATGTCATGGTTAATTAATACGTGCAGGGGTTATGCAAATGAGGATTCCTTCATAAAAGGCAGCTATTTATCTCATTTACTCACTTGCATGACCCCTGTACAAGTCAATGTTTTGTTGACCTCAATTTATCGATAGTATACACTCTAAGTAAACAAAAAATACTTAGTTTAATTTAATGCTGATAAATAAGGCACGGCAATTGCTAGCGGAACTGAAAAAGAATTCGTGTTTTACTATATATCACTATATACGCTGAGCTCCTAACTAAAAAAGCAATTTTTTTGGTGCTGAACTTTAAGATACGACAATTTTTAATTTTGATTTTATCAGTGGAAAATATTGGCCTGATGACGTCACGATCAGACTGGACCTCATAGCTCGAGAACTAATGGTCGTACCGTAGAAAAATAGATGTCTGTAATCGTCTTGGCAACACCTTTAATTTGTAACCATTCTCGATCCATTCTGAGCACATTGGTTTTTTGACCATTGGTCAGCCCCTGTGGTCAGTTTGCTCAAGTTATTTTTTGGCTAAGCCATGATTTTGTATCCATATACCCTTAGGATCATTAAAATCCAAGTCCAGTAGAGTCATGTGGGGGTGAAGAGAAACCCTTCACCCCCCCCCCCCCCTAGTAATATATAGTAAAAAACAAAACAAAAAGCGAAAAACATTTTTTACAGTCAAAAAATTTACACCAAAGCTTAACTTCACATATGGTTATATCTATAAACACACTGCTATAGTTTCAGGTCGATTGAGTTAAGACTGTTGCTGTAATCCCATTGCATACAGATATTCCAGCGAGTCATAACCAAAAGATACACATATTTCCAATTTTATTATGTAGATTATACTGCCGTCATCGCAAGAAATAATGTGATGCTGTTGAAAGTTGCAATAATACAAGAGCAGTTACATGCGGAGATATTTCTACTTTGCCATGTCTTACGCATTTGACAAGGTTTGCTCAAAGGTATTCTCTAACTATTTGGTGACGGCTTGTGTGAAAAGAAGATTATTGTCATCGGGTTACTAATTTCAATACAGGTGTTTGATTTTAGTTTTTATCATCGAATAGACCCCTTCCAATATAGAATATAAATCTTATGAATAAAAAGGTTTTTCTCTTCAATAGATAAACATATGGGTGCGCATTCAAAAATCACCAAGTTCAATCTTGTTGTTAAAAACGAGAGTTGTTCTATGAGAAAATAACTGGACTTAGCATCACTTTTGACTCTTAAAAGACGGATTCATTCTCTTCATCATTTGAGATTTCCAAACGTGTTCTTGTATATACACGGATGGTTCCATTTTCTTAGCGACGCCAGGACTTTACGGACATTTATTATGTCACAAGCTGGCCTTTAACCCAAACTTCCGCCAACTTTTGTAGTGATATGGTCGGCAATGCATCTGAACTAAATGCATTATTCATTTAACATTCAATTGTTGAATAAACATTACCAATTTACTGTTATTCATGTATTCTCGTTAAATTATTGTGTTGTAATACGACATGACGTTTTTACGCTGGGCAATATGATTCAAATTGACAAAACTATTTACTGAAATAAATGACTGGAGGGGAATTAAAATAGAATATATTGACATAAAACAGACATCATTGAAATGGATTATTTTGAACTTATGTCTGTCTTGATATATGCTGACGTTATCGTCTGTGGTACTCAGTCTAGACTATGTCGTGATGACCTTCTTATACGTGTGGATAGTTGGTGTTTTGACTGATTGATTGACTTTGATGTTAGCTTACGTCTGTATTTAACGAAACATCACGCCAAGTATTTTATTAAGTTAATTTTCTATTTGTGATGTACAATGTTGGCATGAGAAATGTTTGATTAAATTGTTGTTTTTCAATACTTTGGTATCGTTGATGATTATGAGTAAGTCGATCGGAAATACTTCCCTCTCATTTGCTATTGATACATGAATTTAGATATAATTCTATACGCTTCATCTTTTTCGTGATTAAGGACAGCAAAAAGTGTAAATTTGATTTACACTCGAACAAGAGTTGAAACGTGAAAAACCAACTCGGAATTAACCCCTGCTTGGATGCATCCTTTAAGCAAATTAACTGTTAGTTTTTTGGATAACAGGATAAAGCTAGGATCGAAAGAGAAGGAAGAAGGAGAGAGATATAGAGAGAGTGAGAGAGAGAGAGAGAGAGAGAGAGAGAGAGAGAGAGAGAGAGAGAGAGAGAGAGCAATGTAAAAACACACACAAACAGTAGCTATAGACATATAAATTTTACTCAATGATAAAAGACAAGGATAGCACCTAAACAATAGTCTTAACGACTTCTTTTATTATAATGAAATACTGTCACAAAAAGTACTTAAGCGTGAATTATATCTGCTGAAATAATAAATAGCACGAATGATAAAACTATGTCAGAAGATGAACCTAATACCAGTGATCCCAGTTCAGTTATATTAGTGTCTCCACATGATAAGTGATAAGAATCTGCTTTACTGATCTCATAATCTAAACGCGTGTCATTATGTAATCGTCTACAATATGAAGAAAAGCAATATCCCAAATAGCATCACATATATTTGCTGTATCAAAAATAGGCTAACCCTCCTTGTATAGTCGTCTGTAATAGAGAGAAAGGCAATAGATCAATTGCCTGTTGAGAGAAGATTGATAACTAAATCTATTTCTGGACTATTATGATGAGGTGCTTTGAGCCACAAATAAATATGCTGTATAGAAAATAGACTAGACCCTAGTAAAATGACACTCCAGGGTTTAAGTGAAAATCCAAATATATCCAATCAAAAATATGAAACTTAAATGAATCATCATAATGTATGTTTGAGTCACGATTTTCTAATACATTCGTGTTTATTTAAAGGTTGTTGTTGTTTGCCGTAAATATCAATGCAGAATTCATGGTGACTAAACAATTCATAAACAAGCCAACCATCAATATCCACCATAGCAGTTATGTTTAATCGCACAGTTGTACAGTGGAGATTTGTATAAATTACTTAGCTTTTACATCATGGTCATCATTGATTAAAAGGATTGAAAGCTTGAATGAATGGATATAAACTGAATATGAAACAGAAGAAACAAACAACAAAGATAAATGTTCGAAAAGAAATAGAGAACGGAGACGATAATTAAGGAACATTGACATCTTCTATAACAATATACACTGAATTGTATGCTTGCTTGGTTGATATCTTACTTTCTTGCACTTCTATAATCTCTGAAGTCTCTGGGTGGATTTTTCTCGAATTTAAACATAGGATAGCAAACATTTCATAGATTGTGATGGGCTAAATAAAATTATGAAAATGCAAATATTTTGGATTTAATGAAGCAATTACGATTGTTTCC
>JAUUEB010487877.1:0-10819 GCA_032362205.1 Clione limacina | reverse complement strand
TTGTAAGAGTGGCAGCAATGCCAAAATGTTACCCTTTTAAAATAAAGTTTATTGAATTGAATTGAATTGAATTGTTGCTATACTTTAAGTAAGAAGAAGAAGCTAGATAAAGATAGGCTTGAGACAGCCTCTCTGTAAATGCCGTCAGATGGGAAGCCGTTGATACAAATTTGTGTAAAAAATGTTACAATTTAAATAGGAAATCTTTCTCCGACCAAGAAAACAAACTTTGAATTAAAAAAAAACATAAGAATTAAGTTCTTCTTCTTCTTGAACTGTACACACGAATATTAAAAACATATCCATAAGCAGTATGGTAGTGGACCTGAAAGCAAATGACTAGGCTATATATAGCAAAGTTCATCAAGGCTCGTAAAAGTCATGCCAAACCACGCTCACCGTAGTAAAAATATAGAACGATGTTTTGTTCCGAAAACATCTCAATTTCTTGACGCAACTCACCACAGGCTAAGGAGCGTTAAAATATGAGTGAACAATGAATGAACGTAATAGAAAAGATGAACGTCTGTATTCAGAAAAAAACAGTCTCTTATAAGCATACATAATTGCAACAAAACGAGTTAAAAACATAGACATGTAGTCTGGTTCGTAAGTCTGATTGCCAAGTAAATCTAAACAGTAACATACGATTACGATATATTTTTTCAAGAGCATAACTTTTTCATGTTTAAATTCTATGGAACGCCGTTTTGACACAATGTGCGCATTGGAATTGTTTTTTTTACATATCTTTCAGTGCAAAAATATCGTAAGTCGACCTACGATAGTCTTGCACCATAAGCTCGACTGGCATATTTCCCTTTTATTTGACGAAATAATTACATATGTAAAACAACATTAATGACGAAGTTTCTGGCAATATTTGTTGAGTGTTTCGTGTTCCTTTTGTCCAGCAGTTTTTAAAGAAATACTTTTTGCGATTTTAAAAAGTGCACATCTAATTTAAGCTTTGCGCGCAAAAAATGATTCTACGGAAGTTGAAAAACGAATAGAACTCTTCTCAACCACTGAAAAGAACAAAAGGTTCAAATGATCCCGGGACGGGGGAGGGGGGGGGGGTCAAGAATAATCTCTTTCTGATTATTTATAATTACAGAACTACTTTAAGACCCAAATATTGTTGGGAGTTACGACCCAGGCAGTGTTGCCCATGGAGCTTGACAGGATGGGGTTGACATTTTTTAAAATCCACTTTAATTGCTAAACCGACTGCAATTTCTATACCACACCTTCGTTTACCCCCTCTACCAACTTAAGTTATAAGATTTATCCCTTCAAAACATTTTGAAAGAGATTAACCATATTCAATTACAACTACATCATGACTGTATTGATGAACTTCCAATTGAACCAACATTTTTTATTTACGATTATAAGTAGTTCTAAGTTCTAAGCAATTAATAGGTTCTGTCATTAACGGGGGAGGGGGATCATTCGTAGATTGAATTCTACCAACATCGCTTGTTATAGTAAATACAAACAGGTTTGGATACACAAAAGAAACTTTGACGTTTTAAAACTGCTTCATGATTATGGCTGCTATGATTGTTATAAGTAAAATGCACGACGTTACGAATAACAATAATTAGATGTAGTACAATCACCTGTTGCCTGATATTGTCGTTTGGTAGCAGATATTATTATAACAGTCGTGGTAGCCGTGTTAGCAGGCCAGGATCTTTCATTTTTCTTCACACAATTTCAAATTCATGTTTGATATATGCTGTAAAACCCTTTTGTTCTCGAGCGCTTTTTCACAAGTATGCAAAATCAATTTTAGTGATGGACTTATTTTCGTGAATCACAATCACAAACATACTTTCAAAAATGCGTATCTCTTCCCATCGCTATCGTCTAGAAGTAGTAGCTTCTTCGTTCAACCAAAACGCACCACCGACAATAAGATAAGATGATTACACTTTAAGAAGCACATATGACTTTAGTGACATTTTCGCAAATTGACCCATTTTTTGCATAATTCTCGAAATAAAAACGCCCGAGAGACATCCTTTTTGAAGTTAAGATATTGTTTATTTCTACCTTTTACTTTCAAAACTGTATGATATCTTTACTATTCAAGCTATTGCAAGACCACTTAACATAATATACTTAAATTGAAAGTTTTTTTAAAAAATAATATGAGCCAAGTTGAAAGTAATTTAATAAGATGCAGCTGGATTTGTTAGCAGTCAAATTAAGACACCTTTTTGGATCACTACATATATAAGCCCAAACTGGGATTATATCAAATGATGTAAAAAATTGAATTTCATTCAACAAATCAATGATTTTATTTGTGACACAAAAAGCATGAAAATAATAAATACTGTCAACAAAAAAACAGTAAACAAATTGCCAGCAGTCTGTTAGATATTGTAAATAACAGTAACACCTTCAAACAATGTCTTACATGTTTCGCAAAGATAACCGCAATTTCTCAAATTACAGCCCATTAATAAATATGCACCGAGTATGAGGTATTTTCAAATCCATTTTGATTACAATGTAGAATATCAGTATAAAATATTAACATGTTGTTTGATCATAGTAATAAGTTACTTTACATTCTTTTTATTAGGTATCATTTTATACGTAATTGATCACATATTTGTGAAGTATCGGTAGCCCAATAAAATAAATTAATTTGCATCTGTTCTTAATGGAAGGGCTTTAAACTGCTAAATTAACCGCAATTGTAGTCTGTACTTTCTGATAAACCCTGTATATTTTGTCACCACAATTATATTGTGAGTAGTTGTATACTTTCATGTGATCTGTGTGTGTGTAAGTGTGTATGTGCGCATGTCCGTCTGTCTGTTAATATGATAACTTAAAAACAGTGCTTGGATCTACGAGTACTCATTGTTTCTCGTTGATTTTATGTGTTGCGCTTGTTCTTACGAACTAAAATTAAAGGGATGCAATCAAATAAATATTGCCCATTACAAATTTACATAGTTAGTCCTCTTTGTATAGAAAATAATGATGTTTGCAAACAGTGCGATATGTCCTGATGTGACAGAAGTGATGTGTTCCGTCCTTTTAGAGATTAGCTTATTGTGCATTTTAACACAAATCACAATTAGTTATAGACAGGAAGCTCCACAATGTGTAAAGAAGTGACTTAACAAGACCAGTCATTTGGGTTGATCTCAACAAAGTCCAAGTTTGTAGTGGGCGAACGAAATAAAACAAAATATAACCATGCAGAATATGAGACTAATTCTAAGAATTAAAACTGATGATTAAAAACCAATAACTGTTATTAACAAAAGTGTAAAAATTATATTATTTTAGTGTTTGAATCGAAACATGTCATGTAATAATATCATAGTTTTATGTGTAAAATAAAAGCGAAAATAAGGAAAACCCACCACAATAATCAATGTAAACGACAGGTTAACGGACATGAGATCCGTTAAGTAGAAGCAAAATAAACTTTTAGCCACTTTTTTCGTATTGGCAGTTAAAGGTGTCGAAGACAATAATTGTAAAGACCCTCTCTTGAGAATAATAGTAGCGCATTGTGTAAACTGATGCGGTAGACTTTCGTTACCGCAGTGGTCACTTACCAGTGTAAAATGTCAATAAAGTACTTTGATTGATTGTCAAACTCAAATAACAAAACCTCCAAAGGTTCAAAATTGATTCAGAAAAGTTAAAAGACTTTTCATATTTCTATGTTTCCGCGCCAGTTTATACTGAGCTACGTTATGTAGTGATCTAGAACCCGTAGAATTATTATTGTTATAGATGTTGCAGACTTATAGTCTTTACTATATCGGTCTTTGGTTATGTCGAACTCTAGTGTAGTTTATCCAGTTGATAGTTCCTGAGTATGTGGCGTCCGTACCGTAGTAGTAGTGGTAGTAGTCTTTGAAGCCACTTTACAAGTACAGCTTGTATTAATAGTAATCCATTTCCATCTTTTTGTGGATGGCAACGATCCTATTTCATAGACCAGGGCACGAGTAGTACTTGGAACAGTTTTACATTGTGAATTAAACCTGTGGGTACAAAGAGAGATATAATACAGATGTTTGTTGATCAAGCTTATGAAACCTTTAATGGTCGTAAACAGTGATATGTAAGATATAATGGTCGTAAACAGTGATATGTAAGATATAATGGTCGTAAACAGTGATACGTAAGGTAAAATGGTCGTAAACAGTGATATGTAAAATATAATGGTCGTAAACAGTGATACATAAGGTATAATGGTCGTAAACAGTGATATGTAAGGTATAACTGTCGTAAACAGTGATATGTAATGTATAATGGTCATATACAGTGATACGTAAGGTATAATGGTCGAAGACAGTGATATGTAAGATATAATGGTCGTATACAGTGATATGTAATAGGTATAATGGTCGTAAACAGTGATATGTAAGGTATAATGTTCGAAGACAGTGATATGTAAGGTATAATGGTCGTACACAGTGATACGTAAGGTATAATGGTCGTATACAGTGATATGTAAGGTATAATGGTCGAAGACAGAGATATGTAATGTATAAGGGTCGTAAGCAGTGATATGTAAGGTATAATGGTCGAATACAGTGATATGTAAGGTAAAATGAATGGTCGTATACAGTGATATGTAAGGTATAATGGTCGTATACAGTGATATGTAAGGTATAATGGTCGTATACAGTGATATGTAAGGTAGAATGGTCGTAAACAGTGATACGTAAGGTATAATGGTCGTATAAAGTGATATGTAAGGTATAATGGTCGAAGACAGTGATACGTAAGGTTTATGGTCACAAACAGTGATATGTAAGGTATAATGGTCGAAGACAGTGATACGTAAGGTATAATGGTCGTAAACAGTGATATGTAAGGTATAATGGTCGTAAACAGCGATACGTTAGGTATAATGGTCGTATACAGTGATATGTAAGGTATAATGGTCGAAGACAGTGATACGTAAGGAATAATGATCGAATACAGTGATACGTAAGGTATAATGGTCGTAAACAGTGATATGTAAGGTATAATGGTTGTACACAGTGATACGTAAGGTATAATGGTCGTAAACAGTGATGTGTAAGGAGTTATGGTCATAAACCGTGATATGTAAGGTATAATGGTCGTATACAGTGATATGTAAGGTATAATGGTCGAAGACAGTGATATGTATGGTAAACAGTTACATATAAGATAGAATAAGTGTCAAATTTCACTCAAGCATAGAAAATCCACCTTTGATAATATCGAAACAACTCAATTTTAACTTGGTAACAATAGACGCTTGACCACTTAGAAATCCCGAAATATGTCGGAAGCGCAAAATCTAATTCAACTTTACAAAAAGACTTACAGAAAACCAGATTGGTAAATTCAGTTACTTATAGACATTGATTTTATCATGTTTTCCTTTTTGTTGGCATAAATGTCAGCCCGTATCAGTATACTGTGACCGTGTAGGATGCATGCTTTGTGCTACACATTGTATTCTCTGTGCTGCAGCAAGTGAAATTGGAAATGTTCCCAACTCTTAAAGGGCACAACAACCAAAGTCGCTCTTCTAAGCCCTCTTAAAATAACACCCTATACCGTATTGTATATTAGAGACTCAAAGAGATAATACGCAGGTCGATATTTTTCGTTTTCACACATGTTGTAACCTATATATTGTAGGAAACAATTTGTGAATATACTTTGATTTGATTTGTACTCTGTGTTTGAATTTATGTAGTTTAATTTTAGCTCGTTGGATACAAATAGTCTGTCCACACGAATCGGACAACAAATATCGTGTCAATAATGAGGTGTTTCTTACGTTAGAAGCTTTGCATATCTAAAATGCTAAAGGATAAATTTAAAAGCAGAGCATTATGAATTAGAATTGAGGTCAATTATTCATTATGTCTATTATTTAGATATAAGTATTAAGTCTACATTAATAACATTATTTTTCTATTTTCACAGAAATAATTTTTGAAAATGACACCATTGTCGAAAATATGATATATTTCAAGCAAAACATTGTTGACACAATTACGTAATAACTTATTTTTCTACTTAAGGAACAAAATTAAAGGGATGCAACACAGTTTTTTAGTCCCAGGCACCTTTGTATATAATTATCTACCCTTTTAAGACAAATAATGACGATCGGATTATCTCAAACTGATGTCTTGCCTATAAGTGGACGCTACGGATTTCACTGCACCATGAGGTATATAAAAGAAGAAAAACCGCACTGGACCTTAAATAATTGTTTATCCTTATAACTAAACTTGATTCAAGCAGGATTTGAACCAGGTCATGTAATTTGAGGTTGAGAAAAAGTTAAGTAAATTAAGTAGTTTAAATGCTCCATTGCAAGTAATGACTAGAGACAGGAAGACAGAAAAAGCAATAAGGTCAAAGATAATGAATATATTTCAGCAAAGTGCAGTGACGTCCCTTAATAGACTAGGCTGAATTCAAGATAAGCTGACGGCCAAAATCGACCTGTCACCAACCGTATGTATGTAACCAATATACGGCCAATCGTCCTTTGAAAGGTAATAGTTACTTTTCTTACTGGCAACAGCTTTAAGTCTTCTTGGTATTATCTTAAATGCTTCTGAATAGTTTCTTAATGTTGGCAAAATCTTAAAGGCTTCTAAATAGTTTTTAACAGTTTATATTTGTGTTTTCATAATTCCAAAGATTTCTTTATAAAATCATATTTGTTGACATAATCATATCGGGTTCTAGTTTCTTATTTGTTGGCATTATCTTTAAAGCTTCTCGTTTATTTTTGTTGGTTTAGTTATAAAGGCTTTTATTTGCACTTTTTGTTTGTATAAATCTACACAATGTGTTTATAAACATGATCACTATTTGAGCTATTTTTTAAAATTAAATTAAGCACACCTATTGTCCAAACTTTCCTAATAAAACCTGTAAAATTTGATGACATCATATGAATGGATGCGGAAGGAGAGTGTTAATGCAGACGGTTAAAGTAGCGACAATGAGCTGCTCACTTCAGGTTCTCCAATGTTTTGACAATGAAGATCGAGACTTTTATTGTTGTAAGATTTTGACCCTAAATATAAAGGTCAAGGTCTTGAGTGGCTTGATGTTGGATCCCTACTCCAAAGAAGGTGCCCAGTACGAAAAAAGAAAGCGTTTTGAATGTCATGCACGTTTTGTATATTTCTTTAATTCAATTAGCGATTTTTTTGCTATTTAATACTCCAAGACCCAATTTTCAATGCTGGATATTATGAATGCATATTAATAGTATTCGAAACAAGCTGAGGCCAGTAATCGTAAAGGAACACTCAGGTCTCATTGTGAGAGGCGTCAGCATGCAACATGACAACGTGTCATCACAAGTCACAAGGCATATTATTATGTCGTGACTCAGTTGATGGACCGATACAAGTTGGAATAGTAGGAGCATCCGCTCTCTTCGCCAGATCTGGCTCATTGAGACTTCAAGCTTTGTGTAAAGATCAAAGAAACACTCTGTGAACATCGTTTAATGCAATTAAAACAGCTGGACAAATAATTTAAACTTCCCTGCTTCAAAACTGGAACCGGGAGGGGTTTAACAGTTTGGGCGGCTTAGTTGAGTAGGCAATACTTTGAAGGTAAGATACTGTAAATGACATATTTTTTGACTGCTGATAGACCGAGCCTGACTTATTGAACAAAGTAATAAAAGCTTCGCTATGTTTTTTTTGGCATAACTTTGAAGGTTTCTAGTTTGTTTTATGTTGGCATCATCGCAAAAGCTGTTGGTATAATCGCACATGTTTTTATACATTATCTTTTGTTGGAGAAATATAAGATGCTTTTAGATAGTTCATTTGTTTTTGACCCACCTTGTTATGTCAATGCCACGACAACATGTAGGACAGTCAGTGTCATTCGAGCTGTTCTCTATACACTCGACAATACGAAACCACTGACCCCGAGATGATGTAATATGCTGGTAAACATTAACACGTCGAGGTCTGGCGTCGTGTAATGTGGCTGTGGTCAGTTTTTCATAGCGAGCTACTGATTGACATGCTGATGAATACCCACGATAGTACAGTGAACGCCTCTGTTAGGATAAAAGACGTAATTACAATAGGATTAGCTATATATAATATAGTACAGGGATCGCCTCAGATTAATGTAGGGTTAGGTAATGCAAAATTGAGGTGAGGGGGGCCTAAACGACAAAATTGCCCTGGGGCCCACGGAACCTCTCGGCGGCCCTGGTCATAACAACAGGATTTGATGTATTTTCTTTCTTAATCTTATTGAGGTTATTGTTTATCGACACACTAATAACCTCAATAAGATTGAGAAAGAAAATACACCATGTCAAGCATCATGTGGGTTAAGAGAGTCACTAGACTTGTTGGTTTAATGGGAATGGGGGAATTCTTACTAAGACTGGTCTGTCTTGTGTGAGTGTGAGTAGACTGTGACTTGAAAAGATGTACAAGTTATCTGTGTGGCAGCGTGTAGAATTTATTATATAAAACACTTTAGCTGATTTAACAACCATTTGTTGTCGGAGACGTTAAAACGTCAGACAAATTTACAAAACAAATTAGTGATGTCTAAACAGGAATTTGATTTGACTTCACAATATCCGTGAATGTCACATTCAAGAATAGTGTGAAGTCAAATCAAATTAGACATCACTTATTTGTTTTGTAAATTTTGAAAGCTAAAAAATTGAAATACTTCTCACTCATAATTAATCACGCCTTCAATTGATTTCAAAAGAGGTCACATTCCAGAACACAGTTATTTCATTTTTAGATGCTTTTAAAAATGTATGTTTGAAGTTTCATGAGTATATCACCATTAATATAATTCAACCCGAAAACCATTAACATATTGCTATAAACTTAACCATGCACAAAAAAACGCTATTTACATGCTCGTGTACATAAGCATGAAAATGTTTGTTTGATTACTCATGTACACAAACATCAAGATGAATTCTTACTCATGTACACAAACATAAAGCTATTTACTAGCTCATCTACACACACATAAAGCTATTTACTTACTCATATACACAAAGATAAAGCCCTATATTAACTCATGTAAACAAACTTAAAGCTATTTGCTTACTCATGTACACAGGCGCTTAGGAAGCTATTAAATGACTCATGTACACAAACATAAAATTATCTACTTACTCATTTACTCAAAAACAAAGTTATTTACTTACTCATGTACACAAACATAAAGCTATTTACTTACTCATGTACACAGACATAAAATATTCAATAAAACTTGTACATAAACATTTAGAATAATTTACTTAATTTTGTACACATACATTAAGTATTTACTGACTTACGAACACCAACATAAAGTTGTTAACTGTGATGCAATTTGATTTGGAAGTTTGGTTGGGAATGTTTTTTGGGAAAACAGTGTCTAGGATTTTGTTATACGTTATATTCTACGGCTCTTGACTTAGTTCGTTGAATCAAATGTCCCATTCTTCATGTAAGACAGTAGAGATGTCTGTTTGCCTCAACCATATCCAACAAACCATCCCTTGAAGATGATCTGATTTTCAGGATAGGAAAAGCTGCTGCAGACTTTGGGCAACCCAACAAAAGAGCCCGGGAAAATATGAAGCTGTCTTTATAGCTATAGCTGATAATATTTTGACGACTGATCACCAAGGCCAAGACTTGCAACCATAAATTTTCAGTTTGATTTTTTCATATTTTAATTTAAAGTTGTTATGATGTAGATGATGATCATAAACGAGAATATAATAAAATGTCTTTTTATCATAAAGATATATCTAAAAAAATCAAAATGGCCGCCGAGATACTTGAACCTCACATATTTTCATTGTAAAGTTGAATGCAGTATTCATCAAAGTATCACTTTTATGTTTTTTCCGCGTAGATTTTAACTTTTACAAACAATTTCACATTCAAGGTAATCTAAAGTAGAAACAAAGAATTCAAGTTCAAATTTGTAAAAATAAGCAATTTGACATTGAAAATATGACATTAAGAAATAAAACAAAACATCTTTATAAATTTAGGGTAATGCGGCTGTTTAGCATTTGACGACCAGAATATATGCATAATTATCGTCGTGAAGTTTTGGATTTGGTAATTCATAATTTGAGCGACATAATATTGTTTACTAATATACATAAAGAATTAGGTGTGTTAAGTCGATATTTACAAAAGGAGATAACAATCACAGAATGCAAAATACTATCACATCTTAGATGGTGAGCTGACACAAATTTAAAAAAGGAGATAAATAAGAACTCACTTTTCTAACCTCATTTTCATCTTCGCCAGCTTCTTCTTCTTTGTTTTCATCTTCTTTGATTTCATCTTCTTTATCTTCTTCTTCAAAGTTATATTTGTCAAACTCATGTATGCCAGTCTCTGTCTGTGGTATGTAACGAGAAATGTGGTCGGTTAGTTGTTCTTTCCCTGTGATAGTTGATAATAAAAGACTCTCTTCAGATTTGGGTTTTGACCACAGTTTTGGAGGTTGCAAGTTTTGACCTTGGTGATCAGTCGTCAAAGAAGGCACTTTCATTCCTGAGATTTCTGTTGAGGAATTATTTATACATTGAGGGACATGCATTTACCGAATGTAAATATAATGACATAAATGAAAACCAACGATGACAGAATATTCCTTGCCAAATCTTAACGTGCGAATGACAGACGTAGCTATGTTACATATTTCAAGTTGAGCTACGTTCTTACGTAAACAATCGTATACTACAGTAAAACCCCCGTACAACGTGACTCCATATAACGTAAAACCCCATAGAACATCAGTTTTCGAA
>JAUUEB010487866.1:0-10819 GCA_032362205.1 Clione limacina | reverse complement strand
GTTTAATGTGGACATTTACTAGGCAGACATAATAGGTTAATGTGGACATTTACTAGGCAGACTAAGTTCAACATGTGTATATTCTTGCTCAACTGGTATCGTAAGACGAACGATGATAATAAGAGATGTGATAATAGATTTCACTGATAATAGCAATCTGGTAAAAATAGAAAAATATTAGCAAAACGAAAGCAAACATTGACGGTTAATAGTTTTTGACACAAATTATATAGATTCATGTGGAAAATCCAACATTTCTGTACGCTGAGCATGCACTTAACCATATTTAATTTGTCATGTGTATGACGTCACTGTGCTATAACATAATAGGTTTGAACGTGTATGATGTTTACAAAAACATCTTTTATTTATCAGTTGTATATTAACCTCAAAGACGTCCATTACGACAATTTGTAAACTTTCATCCTTTACAACATCTCGTGTAATCATCATTGGCTCCGTTAATCATTATTGGGCCTTTAGTTTTTTAACTCGTTTATACCCGTTTACACAACAATTTCTGATGTTGCTGACCAAGTCATGATCGATCTTTACCAGAGCTATGGCAAGTATCCTTAGAAGTAGATAATACGTTGTTTACGCTTTTATCTCTTCTGCAGCAAATTAATTGACTTATTCATTTCTGGCAGTGTTGTGGTCGAGAAGTTCGGTGGACTACTTGAACAGAGTAGAGGAATTCAACATGTTGAACTACTCGAGTTGACTAGAGTAGCTACTCGAAAAAATCTAATATTAACTACTCGAGTAGAGTAGTTACTCTACTCGAGTAGTTTTCGAGTTGTCACAAAAAAGTAATCATTAAATTAACAAGTTTAAAGCAAGAATTAAAATTGAAACTTTTTTTGCACACTCTTAAGTTTGATTCTGTAACAAAATAAAAGAAAATGGTGAAATGTATTAAACAATTGTGTAAAAAGCAAACTGTGTTTTAAAAAATAATCTCAGTTAAACAAACATTTATCAGAAATAGGACGCAGAAAGAACTAAAGGCAACTATTATCTAAACAAATAAAAAGAAACAAATTATACTATTGGGTGTAGGTATTTACTTTCATGATATGAGTATACAATTAATATGATATCAATAGCAATTTAATACTAATATAAAATATTTTTTTGTCAAAATGTAATCACAGTTAGTAAAATAAAACTGATCTTTTTAAGGCAACCACTTATACACCAGAGAAAAACAATATGTGACATGGAATTATGTTGATTTTCCCCCAACTATTAAAAAACTATCGAGTAGACTTCGAGTAGTGTCGACCGACTACTCAAGTTGAGTAGTTTTCAAAAAATCCTGCGACTTCTTGAGTAGAGTGTTAGTAGCAAAAAGGTAGCTAAAAAACTACTTGAGTACTACTCGAGTAGTATAACACTCTAATTGACCACAACACTAATTTCTGGCTAGTAATTTGTTTACTTTTTTTCCAGACAGTATGTTTAATTGGAGTCAAATTCTTCTAGCTTGCTAACGACGGATGTTAGGTCTCTTTTAGTCCAGCGGTCTCCCTAATATGAACCTTGCAATTTTCGAGATCAAGATATTTTAGTGTTTATTCTTGTTAAGGAAGGTCCTGGGAGTGATAAAACGTTGTTTTTTCAAAAATCGTACTTGGAGCATTTATCTTTTGAGAGAAGGCAAATTATCGTCTCTTGTTGACTTACTTGGAACACAATCTACAAACAGTTCAAATACTAGTGGAAAAATATAAATACCCAACATTCAACTACTTAATGTTACATCCGTCTCAAAGCACGTGCATAAAAAGAAGTGGTCATTAGCAGTGGTCATCTAACGAAAAAATTAGACTACAACATCCGGTATAAAGAGACAAGAAAGATTTTTTATTATTGGTTAGAGAGTACTTTCAACGAATGGAATCTCTCATACTATTTATTGAATTCTAGCTTGTGCTTGACTACATCTGGATAAATAAAGGGGACACAGAAATGACCCATATCCGACTAAACCAATACAAACAGAGACAGGGGTATTCCATACTGGTAAGGTGACAGATAGCTCTATAGCAAAATGTATGTCATCTGAATAAGATGAAAATAAAATTAAAAAAATATGCCTTTATACAAGTGAGTGAGTCCGAGGCAAGTGCGTTACCCTTTAGGCCATTGCCTCCCTTTAACAAATTAAATAATTCTAGACATGACACATCAATTGGGATAGGATTCATGGATACATTTAATGTTAGGACTCCCTTCATTCAACAGAAGTTTTTCAGCATTTTTATTGAAATGATCTTAGGTTAATTCGCAAAACATTTTCTCCATGCCATATCTTTGTAAAAGAAAGATGCAAATTTATATTTATGCGCTCCTTCGTCTGACTTGTTAGTGTTTATGGATCTGTCTGGCGTTCCTCGCCAAACCTTGAACTTTTTGACTCATTGCACTGTTTTATTTCCCTGTACAATATTCGCCATTCTCTCTTCTATTAATATATCAAAAGAGCCAGACTGTCTGCATTTTTTCATGTCTGCCTTTTTGTCTGGTCGTTTTTAAAATACCCTAGTCAATATTGAACACATTTTATTTTCTCCTATGGTTTTGTCTTTTCGTTTTTACACAAACATTAGATTTCAAACCTTTTTATTTTATCCCACTAGAACGAAATATAACAAGATATTATACTGAGCGCAAAAAATAGAAGGCAATCCTTTAAAGACATGACACTTAAACACTTAAAAATTATACGTTAAAATTAAACACAAATTGTTTGAAATCAAAGTCAGACTTATTCGCTACAAGGATATGTACTTTTATTTTTTCTGGGAAGAATATACATTTTTCTTCGTTATTAAAATGGATAAACTTTAATTTGAAAGTACATTCAAGCAAAGAGGCTGAACACTTTGGTTTAGGCTCTTGATTACTGACTTGACTGGTATCAAATCTTTCCCCAGCAGAGCCTTGATAGTTTTTAAAGACAATGTTAATGTCCATGTTTAAATCAATAATGTTATACAGGCTCCAGTAATATAATTTAAAAGAGTTTAAACATTTCAGTAGGACAATGCGAGATCTCGAATTGTGGATAGTTTGATGCAAAGAGCATAAAAGAAAAAGTCAAATTGTTCCGACCTTTTCTGCTTAACGACTTTGATAACGATATCACGGAAGGTACAGTCCTACAAATAGCACTGAATTTGAGATGATTTAAAGATTGCAGTTATACTTAGGGTTAACCGCACACACCGTGTTGATTCACGCCAGAATCCGACGTGTGGTTCATCGTATCGGTTGACTAAGTAATGCATTAAGATGTACTATTATGAACACACTGCTGAATGGAACCACTTGTCTCCACTTTCTTAATTAGCCAGTTTTTCAGTCTTCAGTCTTCTTGTCGTTTTTATGAGATGAAAAATGACAATAAGACTGAAGACTGTATTTTATAGTTTCAGAAAAACACCCAATAGCATTTTTCAATCCATTTAACCACTATATCCTCACATGTTTTCAAAAATGAAGTTTGCCCTCTAGACTTTCTTTGGAGATTATTGTTATTGATTTTTTCCTTTCATATAATCAATATTCTTCTAAGGGGAAACCATTCTTGTTGAAATAGTCTTCAGGTACGAACAAAATTGATGAAGAGTTAACGAACTATTATGATTAACTATTTACGCTGCTAATCAGCTGATATTTTGATAATGCGTCAACGAAAATATTAACTGATAATCAGCCTGAGTAAAATTTGTTGTATGCTTATTGTCATAAATTGAGAAAAAAGCAAAATAACATTTATTTCCGGTCCAAATCTTCTAAAAACATAAATTAAGAACACATTTTTAAGTGGGATTGGTGAAGCTCTACGTATTTTGCATTTATCCGTATATTATTATCAAATTGAGTGTAATTACATCAATCAGGCCGATGTTAAAGAACTGGTATGCTCAACATGACTTGTCATGACCGAAAACATGGATTACATCTCCCGGTAATCGAACTCGGGATCCACGTGTTAGAACTGCAGAGACTCCACTCAGCCTACGTGCAGGTTTACTGATGCTAAACAATTAAGATGGAATATCAGCCGGCGGAAGCTAATTATACCACTATTAATAACTATCTTGCAAAAATACGTGACGTCAATGAAATTGATGGGCGTAAAACTAGATGTATCAAGCATGTATGAGCCTTCTTTTAATCTATAGCATATTATTCGTAATGTAAGGTTAAGGGTCCCTTGAGTAATGTAACTACTTCGAGTAAGGTATCACATTTTCAAAATCGATTTGTTTTCCCAAAAGATGTACTAATTTTGTGTTGATGAGACTTGAGTCATTCTCATAATTTCCTCACCCTTCAACATTTCTCTGGCATCATTTCTTCCTCAAAAAGTATAACATCAATCCGGCCGATATGAGTCTTTGTCCACACGTTTTTTACACTGCGCTTTAAACGCAGTAAATAAAGAGAGATAAACAATAGATTGTGAAACCCCAGGGAATAGCTCCAGAAGAAATCCAATTTGTGGAGGCAAACATAAAATGAGCTCATCAAAAGCCGCGGTCGGAGACACTTTTGAGAAGGCATGAGGTGACCTTTTAGAAAACAACATCTGTACTTGAATACAGTTATATTATTTGAAAAGCCAATTAAAAAGATCGATGGCCTGTTGTGCCCCCTAATATTACAAGTTTACTCAGCGGGGGTCAAGAGGGCAAATTGGCCCCTTTTCATGTTTCAGGAAAAGACATTTGAGCTAAGCCCTGAAAGAACTTACTGCTTGAGAATGTGAATGTGTTTGCAAACTAACTAAGACAATAATCAAAATATCAGTGTTTATCCTGATTGTTTTAAAAGTCGATGAAATTTGTGTAATCTCATTGGTTAAAATTTATCATCGACTTTGTGCACTGCATCTCTTTAAACAGACTTAGACAATAATACATTTTTTTGCTGTTGTTCTTTCCTTATATTTTTTTTTTATTAGAATTGAAGTATTTTTATCTGATATTTTTAATATCCAGTTCCTGTCCGATTCACCCCGATTAATTTCAACCAATGAGATTTGTACATTTGCATTGACTAGAAGGTCATCAAGATGACACTGAGTGTATCATTTCCGAGTCGAGCGCTGGTCGGCACTCAAAATGCGAAAGCTAGGTATCGGTTACTTACATCCTCCTCGGAGTTGTTTAATGTTTTGATTTTTGTTGTTATATTGATTCTATGTGCTTTGCAGTTTTCTCTTTTTCCCCTTTCACCTTCCGTGCACGTACTTCGAATGCATAGACGTGCCTGGGCAGAATAATAGATTCATCTTCATTTCATTCTTGGATTCTAAACAACTTGCGGGATGTTTTTAAAGTACTAACATACGTAAACAAATGCTTAGCAAATTGCTTTATCTTTCAAAGGACCGTGAGTGGATTGCTGGACGGTGTTCACTTGCTCTAACATTGTTGCAAAAAACACGTTAGGATAGACCACACTATGATATTGATTGAAAAAGTGTCTCATGAAAAACATTAATCCCATTTGCCAAAAAATGCAGGTAAGAGTAAAAAAGATACATTACAAAATTGATAGAAAAATAGAAATACAAATACATCACACAATCAATATAAATACTAAAAAACCCAACTATAATGAATAACAAAATTAAGCACCACGTAAATGCATTCACATTATTGCCAGGGAAACATAAAACATATTTACAGACATACCACATAGGATACAAAACAACAATACATAGCATAATAAGTAGAAAAAAGATACATCGTAAAATATATATCAATAAATTAATACAACTACTTTTGCAGTTGTCGTAAATGAAAATAGATATAACGAATAAAAAAAAGGCAAGCATTCCGTAAATGCATTCACATTTTTCATACGAGAAACATAATACAAATGTAATTACCGGCATACCGCAAAGGCGTACGCATATAAAAAAAAACATCATAAAATAAATGTAGAATACTGTAGGGAAGGCAGTTTAACTCTACACCACACACATCTCGCGAAGTTTCGAGGATCAAGAAAATAAAGCTTGACTTCGCCATGTTTGATTCTAGACTCGTTGAAACATGTGTTTAGAAATATTGAACTCCATATATCTATAAACTATAGGGGCCCCTTTATTAGTGTCCCTAGATAAGACAAGTGTATCTAATCAAATCAAGAAAGAAGACACGATCAACTTCACTTGAAAAGTATAAAAGTTAGTAGATAAATAAACTACAATACAAGACAAAAAGACATACCGAATGAATAGGAAATTATTAACATACATATAAAAAACCCATCACATAATCGATATCAATACTTAATACAACTACTGTAATAGTTGCTGTAAATAAAAATTAGTATGATTATTAGAAGAGCAAACATTCGGTTAATGCATTAATTTTTTTATAATAGTCGTGCGGTCTAGGGCCTTGCATTTTTGAAGATCAAGTTGTGTTTGTGTTTATTCTTGTTAAGAAGGGTCCGTGGAGTATCTTTGTTTGTTTCTGATGAACGTTGTTTTTACAAAAATTGTAATTGGGCAACTCTAGTCATGAATTAAAGATGGCCGCCGTCCATTTTCGGTTCATCCCCACAACTAAGGATTTCAATATAATATGGCCGTATGATACCACTTTTCACACGTTTATTGATATGCAAGTTTCATTTCTGGGGTCAAATTTTGGTTTCAATGTCATTTTATAGATGAAGGTTATTTGGGGGATATATATATATATTTGATATTTGTTGTTATCTTTAAGCTTTTGAGCTAGAATTACTTACAGATTTTTGTATTTATCTTACAAAAACAAAGTTATCAAGGTCATTTAAAGGTCATCATATATTTTCAAGGTCGTTGTAACAAAAAATATATTTATGTGGTATTTGAGGTAGAAGTCACATTTTTTAATATTATTTTCCTTCAAATTGTAATGATACGACACATATTACTGCCAGCTTAAAAATTCCAGATGGAAATAATTATAGTTGTTTCAACTTTCGGTTTTGTTAAGCTAGATAACAATTTTAAACATAAATAAATATGTAGTTTTAATTATAAAAGGCATACTTCGACTTAGACGTAAGTGATATACATAAAGTATATGGGACTTTGACCTGCCTTTTCTATTTACAATGTCAAATTTATAATTTAAGGTCATTCCCAAGGTCAAAACGCGTTTTCTTTGTTTCTGACCTCTATATACCACTATAGACTTGGCCTTCAACTTCGACATAGTCAGTGACACTACAATTGGATTTATCGGTGTCGAAAGCATATGTTCTTATGTGTTTTAATAATTATAGCGTTTTGATTAATTATAATATTACATTTATTAGTTTTAAGCGACCATTTTTGTCATGTCAATCGATTGTTTTTTGAAGTGCTGGAAACAGTACCAACAACTTTATTCAATCCATAGCTTTATGATTTTCAATAACTATGATTTAGACCACTAAATACACAACTGAAAGAAATCAGTGCATTAATAGCGATTTCCAAAGACACTGCCAATAACTGGCATTAATTTATTACAGCATTAGAAGCAAACTCCTTGCTCTAAAACGCATGAAGGACAATTGTAATCACCTCTCAGCATCTTCACTATTAGTTTACACCTATGGGTACAATATCGGTAGTTTGCCATCCCTGGGGTCAGACTGGGAGTCTGCCTCTAGTTTGATGAAAAATGCTATGTCGTTTTCTATGGCTTTGATAAACTCAATCGTAACCTTTCAACTTTTTCAGTCCAGATGTCACTATATGTTTCATCTTCTACAGCCACGACTCCTTCATCCCCATCCTCCTTCCTGATGTATTTCGTGGTATCTGTGGTGCTTTCACTACAACGTTGATATCATACACACATCATGTGTATGCTTACATTTCAATGCCATATCTCTCAAGTCTCGATTTTTGCCCCACCACTGAATATATCGGGTGATCAAAAAAAGTAACCGTCATCAGTGGTATGCTAACTAAAGAAATATGAAAGCTGCAGACATAGTTTTTCGTACACACGTGTTGTTTTTATACTAAATTTAGCCCTATGAAATATTTGCAAAATATCTGTAAAAGTATGATCTCAGCAACGAAACAAAAAATATGTTGACCAGAAACAGTTATATCATTAGATTTCAAGGGGAATACAAGGTCTTTCAAAACCTTAGACCCCTTGGTCAGGCAAACAGACAATGTTAAAGACAAAACTGATTTGTTACAAACAAACAAGTATTATTTCTTACTCCAATTCCGAAATTTCACTTGATTTCATTAATATTTACTATGTCTTTCTCCTGGTTTGCTAAAAGAACCCAAATTAAGCTGGGTATGAAAACGATAGAGAACGATAGGGAGTCAATGTAACCTACAAAAGTATAAAACAGCTAAAATTACAGAGGTTACTAAACATGTACCGGAATTAATTGAATTAGCGTATGGTCATAAAAACCTGGCTAAGAGATGAGATATATTTGGGGTCAAAAACAATATGTCGGATTACAGCATGCGTTCCCCCAGTTTGACTGTCCACGAGGTTAAAAAAAAACAATATTCACCTTGAAATCTAATGATATCGCTGTTTTGAGTGAACATAATTTGTTTTGTTGCTTCAATCATACTTTTTAAGATATTTTGCGAGAATTTCACATGACAAAATAAGACATCATAAAGGATCTGTACGAAATATTATGTCTGTAGCTGTAATATTTCTTGAGTTAACATATCACTGATTACGGTTCCTTTTTTTGATCACCCAAAATACATTATCCACCTCCTGTTAAATCAAGACCTTTTCCTGTTGGTCATCATGAAGTCTGTTTCCTGATCTCACCATTAAAACCATAGATGTTGCTACACATAATGAAGACTATGACAACGCGGATGTCCTAAGCCAGCGTCTCCTTCTTCAAGTTGTCATAAGGGGCAGTGGCTGGACGTATCCAAGGTTTATATTTCTTCTTTTCATCTTTCTTTATTTCCACTGGTCGTGATCGTGTGTGTGTGTGTGGGGGGGGGGGGGGGGGGCCCCATTTTATTTAAATAGGGGAAAAAAACAAACCAAGCTTCTCCAACTCATTCCAGATATATACCTTATTCCTCATTAACCACTCAAATAACTTTAAACTAGCTCTCATAAAAAGACGAGCTACAACCTTAGCAGCCACACTGACGTCAAGGTTAGGGTAAAGGGCTTTCATATCTGGGTAACCAACCACGATGTCACTAGCTAAGCTCCTGTTATTCGCTTTACTGATTTCTGCCATCACACGCTTTGTTGTCACGTTCGTTTATTGGTTTATATTATACTTGATAGCTTACTATTGTATGAACCTGCACCACCATGTAACAGAGCGAAATGGGGTCCCTTTTACCTCATTATCATAGTTTGTATGGTCTTATGCCTAGAAATTGCGACCTACAAGATATAACATGAGTTGTAAATGATAATAAATCAACGAATAATTCTTATAAACTTCAAGGTGATTGATGTCACAGTTTTTAAAGAGTAAGCATTTAATAATGACATTTTCCCATTATCCATAATGTGAAAAAAGATCTCGATGAACAGAATAGTGTTCATCTTACACATATGGTTAATTAGAAGATGCATTTTTGTCTGAATAAAAAATACATATAAACATATATACTTTTATCCAATTGCGCTTTGATATACGTGATAAGGTTTTTTGCTTGTAAATGTGTTATCGTCTTACAGTCTCCTTGTCTGTTTCTGATGAACAAAATATAATAATTTCTGGATAATTACAGAACAAAATTGAAAAATAATTGTTTCTCATTTTCAAATTTAATAGACTTTTAATTTAAATATGAGTACGACTTACATGTGTTTAGTGAGAATCTTTTGATTTATAGACATACAAGTAATTTGTAAACCTTTACCATATTTGGACTTTGATGATGCATTCTTCGGTAAACTTCACTTTATTTGAAAGATTGTGTACATCAATACTTTTAGTAGAGAACCTTCTCTATATATTAATTCCCACCTGCGCTGTCTTCTGAAGATAACATAAATTCCTGCACAAAATCGGATTTATTAGACTGTATTCTGGACTTTATACCGAGCAGTTCAGTAAACAATCCTGAAGAATTGTGTGCTCCCAGCTTTTACAATTGCATCGTTTTGGATGGCGGAGCACTTATTCACAGTCTGTCTGGTGCATCAATAAAAGAAAAACATTTGATCAGTTTTTTGAGAAAACATTTTGCCCAATAATTTTGCACGATCTCAGGCAAACTGATAGTGGATCAATATCACAGACTATCTATAAAAGCAACAACAAGGATGAAAAGAGGCACATGGACCAGACAGCGTGTTACTGGCTCTGCAAAAATCCCCAAGATTGGCGCACATTTTTGAATAACATTGACAACAAAAAATAACTTTTTGCATTTTTGTCAAAAGCTTTAGTGGAAGAAAGATTCCCAGATGACAAGAAGTTTACATCACAGAAGGCGAACATGTTCTTCAGGTTGGAAGAGCTCAAAGTATGGGTAACTGCAACCATGAAGAATCAGACACCCGCGTATTGATCAATGTTCTCAATGCACCCCAGACTACTTCAATCGGAATGGTTCAAACTGAAGACACTGATGCTGTTGTCATTCTTCTTTCAAATTTCCATCACATCATGACTGTAAACCCGGAAGCTGAAATTTGGATTCATTTCATCTCAAACAAAGCAAAGAGGTTCATATCTTTAAACACCATTGCTGCAAATCTTGGATCGGAAGTTTTTCATGCTCTCACTGGGTCGGATAGCACTTCTGCGTTTAAATTCAAAGGAAAACGTTCTTGCT
>JAUUEB010487855.1:0-10819 GCA_032362205.1 Clione limacina | reverse complement strand
CTTGTTAACTGTTTATAATTATCACTGTTGTACCTTGATATTTTGTAATGATTTCTGATAATTTTTAATTTCATGCCTTTTTTATGTATATTTTTTTGTATGATTCTCATGAGGAACAGAATCTTAATTTCCATGTTATATGGATGAATAAACAATCTTGTATCTTGTATAAGGTAATCTTCAACTGGTTGATCAGAAATTTGCAGGAATATTGCATTGGTATAGCCACTAAACATTGACTGAAACAAAACATGTGCTAATGTTTTGTGGAAAGTTAGGCACCAATTTAATTTTCTTGTGCAGCAGATGTTTCCCTTCAAGAACTCATTCCTTGTTTCATATGTTCTCCTACATGGTTTTGAAGGATCTTTTATAAAATTAGGTGCATGTCTGGGGTGATGGGATGCCAGTGGCTGTGTGCTCAGATACAGCTCAAAGGGTCTCATAACGATTTGGGAGTCCTGATTGTAGAGGACTTGGGATTAATTGTCTTATGAACCCTGTATCTGTGTAAAAAGTGATGTTTTCATACTATAAAAACTGTCATAACTTGCAGATCAAATAAAACTGACAGAAAACTTACGCTGGTTTTGAAGCCTCAGCTTGATCTGTCTGTAGCTTTTCTCCTCCCTCCACCTCCATTGTGCAGTAGACAATTTTGTTAGGAGCTAAAGACTTAAGGCCTTTTACTTCAATAACATGGACCTGGAATTTGACAAAATTTCATTAGAATTTAGATTCAAGTTGCACTGGACTGATGACAAATCATACAATACAGATGTATAGAATTTATTTATGAGTACAAATAAATCATATAGTTTCAAGATTCATACATGAGGTTGAGGGATGAAAATGACCCTTACCTCCATTTCATGTTAATCAAGTTCAGAGGGTAGTCAATCCCCTTAGAAAGTATTGTGGGAATTTAAGATAAAAATCCTTGAGACTATTGTTTTTCAATACATGACTAATGAACCACAAGAGAGCATTTTTTCAGGAGAACAGCCCTTTTCCTAAAGACCAGACCAAAATCAGTTACAATTCTGTAGCCACCAGAAAAATATCATTGGCAGTCGCCCTGTTTATACCATGAATTTGTTTTAAAAAACACATGAGTGTTTAAAGCAAAATAAATCAATTGAGTTGTAAACAAACAATAATTTCAAAAAGAAAATTTCATCACCTCCAAAGTAAATGTAAGAACAACATCCATTTTGGAAAGCCCAGGGTCGTTGTCGTCATTGATATCCAACTTTGAAAGAGAAGAATGCTGTGTCCTAAATTAGACAGATAAATACAAATAATTACCATGAGGATAACAAGAGGTTTAAGGTATGTATAGATGAGAAACCTAAACAAAAGTCATAGTGTCAGAGTGAGTGTTTGGTGGAATTGCACAGATACTTTTATCAAACAAATCCTCGCTAAGGAGTAAGGAGTCAACTGGATCATTTATCTCAACAAACTTGACATCATACAAGGCTCAAAATGTTGGCATTATCTACTGTCAAACCTTGAATGATCAGTTATGTAAAACAGAACATTAGTTTTTTAGACTCTTATAAGAAAATGTCATTCAAATATCAAGATAAAATTAAAAACTCAATTCTCAGGATGATACTCTGTTCCTTTATACAAACCATGATACTAATCAATTATCTGTATAAATGCTGCTTATCATCAGTGTGATTATCAAAAGAGCCTTTCTAAAAATCTACTCCTGTCAAACTTTGCATTGGGCTGTTGGATAATAAACCAAAACTGCATAATCTGTGTCTGTTTTCATTAATCTCAAGCGCAAAGGCATACATTAAAAACAGGACTTTGGAAAATATGACACACAGCTACTCAACTATTGGTGATTTTCAAACAATGGAACTACATGAAGTGCATATAGGTCACGAAAGAAAATGAGTATAGGCAGCTCAGTTTCCCCTACATTAAGATTGTCACACAGTACACTCTGAGGGCACCAATCCTATTGATTTGAAAAAAGTATCTTGTAAAATATAAGATAATTGACAACTTGATACATTGAGGAAGTTAAAATTTTAATTTATGCTTAACAAAAGAATATAATATGATTGGAGAATGTAAAAAAAAGTAAGATGACTAACTTATGACAATGTAAAATCTCTAGAACTGTGTAAATTAATCTATAAATCTTGTTTTAAAAGAAGTCAATTAAGGCTTATTTTGATGGAATTTTGAGCATATCTTGGAAAAATGAGAGCAATAAAATCATAGCACCATACCCACTGGGGAATGGTCAACACATTCAATCCAATGAGTTAACATACAAAAATTAGTTTGAAACAATTATGGTAAAAATAATTTTGTTTGCATTATTTCTTAAAATGGAAACAATAATAGAAGTGTTAATTGATGTATACTGTGAACTGTGAACTCAGTATTCATGCAGTAATAGTGGTGTAGTTAAAAATTACTATGCTTTTATCAATATCATGATGGCAAGCTTAAAAGTGATGCACATTGTTTATCATTTTTAACCAAATATATCTTTAAAAGGTATGAAATATTGAAAGAAATCAATTTTGTGTGTGATATAATATCTACTAGACTGTATGTGAGCAGTTTGTATACAATAGATGGCAACCAAAAGTCTTAACTATGAAAATATAGCAAAAATCAAAACAGCTTCTCTTATTAAAAGTTATCTCTTATTCTACAATTTTAATTTTGTCAAAAAATACAGAAGCATTTTTGAACTAAATTCTTTCATGTAACTCTTGTGTGAAAATTGCATTCAAAATGCTGTATAAAAGCCATGGGGTACATTAGCTTCCACTTTAATATTCTGACTTATATTTTCTCTAACTCAATCCAGTCTTACTAAAACAGCTTAAAAACTTGTGTAGTTACAGTCTAGGCAGCTCACTTCAATACAGAAGGGTGCATATGTAGGTATACAGTACTTTAAAAATTCTTAAAAAACAAACTGATCATGTTTTTTCAAATGGTTTTCAGCATCATGCTCAGGAAATTTAAATAAAACCGAAGTCATGATGCCTATCCATATATCCTGAGAGAAATTCCGCTTGAATTAAGTGAGTGGGCAGAACATTATTATTGCCTTACGACTTTCTTTTAGTGCAAAGTCTTATGGCGGTTAACATTTTTAAGGTTAAGTGATAATTTGACTCTGAATCGTAATTTGACAGAAGATGAGTTTGAATGGATTGTGAAACAGTACTTATAAACCGAGAATAGTGAAAATGTCCGAGAGAAGTGGCGAGAACCTTTTGAAAATCAACCACCAACTAGACGGACAATTTACAAGATATGTGACAAGTTTGAGCAGACAAGGTCTGTCAAAACCTTACCAAAGATTAGGCAATTACTGTGATCGCCAGAAATTCAAATGCAAGTTGCCCAAGTATTTATTCAAAGACCACATTACTCAAAACACATGGCTTCAGTTGAATTGGGTATCAAGAGAAAATGGCTATTTCGTGTTATGTACAAGTTGGGAATTAATAAGATTTTTTTAAATGTTTTCATTGCTGTGATATGCAGCTCCAAAAGAATTCTAGTATGATGATTTATTTGCCGTTATGTCGTGTGATGTAAAATATCTTTGTTCTCTATAATGATGCTAAGATCCATTTGTAAGAATCACGGTTAGTTTGGTTTATATGAATTTTTAAAGTACTGTATACCTTCATATGCGACCCCTGTGTATCCCCGGGAGTTGTAATGCCCATTTAACAGATCAAATTTTTTGTTAAGCCCATTGAACATGATTTAGGTCTTGAAATATGCTTTATAAATGCTGTTTATTACTATCATAATCTTGTGTAAGATTAAATATCATATAACACACAAAATTAAAATAGTCCTGGATTGACAAATAGCCATGTTAATGAGATATCACTTTTAGAGTCAGGGGTCAATGTGCAAGACTTTTCAGCCTGACCAAGTAAGACCATCTAATGATGAAAAAAACATGCATATGCCTGTGACAAACAAAATGGTTATAATGAAAACAAATTAGAAAGTAAGATACAATTTGTATACAAACAAGAAGCTCAGTTCATGCCTGCATGCCATCATTCTCTGGTACTTATAAATAATGTATGTAAGTCAAATCTCTTTCTTTTCTTCCTGATTAATGTATAGTAATTGAAAACACTGAAATATTGCTTTTAAAAACTTAGTAGTTTCTAATTTTCACACATTTCTGATCATGTTTCGTTTACATCTTATTTGCCAGACTAATTCTATAAAAAGGTAACAAAAAAAGAAGAAGAAAATCAGCATCAATCAATCTAAGAAGACCTTTGTTTACGTGAAATATGTGCGATACTGGCAAGTCCTCTGATATGGTCCCTTTAAGCTTTGATATCTATTTTAGGTTTTGCAAAATCATTTAAATTTAAAACTTAAACTTTAAAATAAAATTTAAACATTCAAAAAACAACTCAATCAAAAAAATTACAGCAGAATGTGCTTTTTTGGTCTTTAAATCTAACTCAAACAAGATCAGTCTTGCTGCTGCCATCTTTTGTCCACTGAGTTTGTCCCGTTTCCTAGGGACCAAGTAAAATGCCTAAAATCAAATAGGTCACCCCCTTAAAGTTGATTGAGCACAAGATTTAAAAACTGACAAAATATTAGTTGCAAAATCAGTTTTGAGAAGGGAAAATCTTCTCTGAAACCAGTGAACATGTTAGTCAGTATTTTTCCCATATTATGTCGAACAGAATAAGCTTGTTGTACACATCATACAACAAAAACAATGTATTTCAAATCCATGTTAATAGGCACAAAAATTCAAACTAAAAAATGTTAAAAAGCAGTACAGGTGTATTAGTATTAGAACTATTAGACGTTGAGGAAAATTCATAGCTGTTAATCTATCATGGCAGCATTAGAGCAACTGTTTGGATATATGAAATAACACTTAGCTGTCTATTAGCATCTATTTGTACAATTGGCAGCAAAAAAACACAAAGAAATTAAATAATTTCAATATACAGCCTATTGGAAAAACAATTGCACTACTTTCAGAGTCTGTAACACCCTTTCCCATTACTTTTGGCATCAGTTCAGTACATCTGTGTTAGGTTCCTAGAGGAACGTGGCAGATCATGGGCGCCCTTTCATAAGATCAGACTCACATTATTTGTTTTCTCCTATCCATATGCTTTTTTTTATCATTCAACTTTCTGAAGCAGGCATTTTTCCTTTTCCCAATCCTTGAAGGATCTTTGCATTTGATGTCATATCAGTCCATGAGATGTTAAAAAGTCGGATATATCCACATCTCTATTACTTTTAATATGCCCTCTTAACTCTTAAAGTAAAGCACATGTCTCAGAATTTTCAATGGAAGGTTGATAACATAAATTTGGTATGCTCTAGTAAAGATATCTCTTTTTCAAATGAAAATATTATTTTCTAATACTTGATTTGAGAACATCTAAAATAGGGCATTCAGACACAAAGGAGAAAACCAACCAACTGCTGGCTATAACACATAGCAAAATACTGCCAAGACAAATAATATTTTTTCACACAAAAAAGGGGAAACTAGCGTGTTTGAAGGGAAAAAACAAAAGATGTTTTAACATAAAATTTATTTCATGAATCATTTTGAATCAGTACATCTCTTAACATCAAAGCTGCTTAAAGTTTATAGATAATTGCTCAATAATTCAAAACTTTTTCTTTATTTTATACAATCATTCCATCTTGAAGTTTGAATTTGTTCATGTGAATAAAACATTTACTTTGTTCTTATGTGTTCTACTAGCTAGCTTTCTATGAGGTAAAATTCAGAGTATCAAATCGATACAAAATATTAATATGCTTTTTTTCTAGGTCATAAAGCTTAATTTCACTAAGACTAAAAATGGTCAGTTAGTTATCAGATACAGCTTGAAGAAATCCTGCAGGAAGGAGCTTAAGCTGTAAGCACTAGGACTACTACTAATAGAAGCAGGCAAGGGGAATCAGGATCGATCAGAGTTGAAAGAATTGGCTGGAGTTAGAAAAATGTTGTCTGGAGTCGTAAAAAAATAATTGATAAGTCAGAGTATTGTTCAGTAAAAAAGTGACTGACTCTGACTCAAGATGTGCAACAGCTATTTGGCATATTTCTCAATTGTATTATACAATTATCATGATAATATAGTTTGTCACATTTTCGATAAGAATTCTATTCTGAATGTTACAGTCTGATATACAAATAAAAAGAAAATACTGTTTATCGATGCATTTATAACTTATTTCAGTGTCAGTTTTATTTAAAAGTTTGGAGTCAAAGAAGGAAAAGAGACAGAGTCAGTCATTTTGAGGAGCATGGAGCCGGAACAAAGTTGGTCATTTTTGAAAAATCTGGAGCGGGGTCAGAGTCAGTCAATGGAAAAACATGGAGTTGATCATTTTGTGAAACCTTCAAATGGGAGGATTTTCCTCATGACTAGATTATAAATAAGATAAGGAGGAACTTAAGACAGCACAAATCCATCAGATGTGGCAAGAATGTCATGAGATTAGTTCACCATTTACATTATTCCTGTTAAAAAGTAAACACGTTTTACAGGTTAAAAAGTAAATGAAAGTGTAAGATAGAACTAAACCCGTGTCCCCTTGTGCAAACCCTTTTGGGTATCAGGAAAAAAACAATGCAACCGGCAATATATTTTCCAGAAGGTTTCAGTCATAAAAGACCAAAAAGAAAAGTGCAACAAATTGAATTCTTTGCTTTCCTGACTAAAATAAACATAATTTTGGACTATTGAATCTTTGGTGAGATTCTCACAGATTTAAACTTTCTCTGCAGGTAATTTATTCCCAAATAACAGGCAGTGGACCTTTAATTTTTTTATGAGCTTAAAATAACTTTGTCATTTTTTATTTTTCAAATAGTTGATTAGTTGGAAATGTGAAGACGTCACACCATGGTCTTGTTAATCATTCATAGGGGTATGAGGAAAGTGCATCAAGTTAAAATGTCATTGGATTGTATTAACTCTCTGGCAGAGATGCATGCATGCAAATGACCACAAAAACTCACAATTGAGAAATGTGAAATAATCACTGTTTGTGACAAAACTACAGAGAGAAAAAGATACAAAAAATTACAATGGATCATTTTCAACAATAATAAAAAATGTTCAAGTCAACCACACTATAAAAAAGCTGATCTTGTTTGAACTACAAATGACATGCTTTTGTCATAAAGGCGTAAGAATTTACACCTATATCTATAATCTTTTTGAGCCTAGAGAAATTTATTTTCAAAGCATTGTAATAAATGAAACTATGATTTTCAAATAAACATGCAGAATACTCAAAATGACTAAGATAATTATTACTTTCATTTTGGATGTAAAATGTAAACAAACTTATACCATCTAAACAAATTCATGAGATTCATGAAAACAAAAAGGTCAGACACAACACCTTATTATAAGGGTAACAAAAATCTACGTAGATAAATGTAGCGTCACTGTAACAATAATTCAAAGTTTTCAAAACTAAAAACAAATTAAATACAGGTAAGGAAGAGTGTCACCCCAAAACAATCACTCCAGTATCATAGTAAGAAAACATGCTTAATAATTTCACCTAAAGCTTCCCCTTGATTCCGAGCAAAACAATAAACAGAATTATGAATAAATATCAAATAAGATAACAGGCCTGAATATATAATAAGCTTTAGAAGCTTTGTTTCCATTATATCTACAGTGAACCAAAGAAGCCAGTAATCTGAGTTCAAATGAAAGCTAATCACTTCAAAGGTATGACCAAAACCATAAGCAAACATAGTCCAAGGGCCAGTGAGTGAAACCCCCCTTTCCCCTTAAGAATTTATGAGACCACTGTTTGAACTACTTAGACATCTGGACCATTCATTTCCAACTGTCTGACAAAACAAGTTTGACGCCATCACTGAGTTATAGCACTTTAAAGGGTTTTTAGTGCAAATAAATAAAGAAATATAAAAAAACAGGTTTGAAAATAAAAATGTGTGTTAGTGTGTCAAGTTCCATTTAATTTGAATAGTTATCTAATGCATAAATGTAAAGCTGTTACTGAGTCATGGTGGTTTGGTTTTGTATCTAAGAATATCTATATAGTAAAAAACAAGTCCATTTTGCGATTTTTCAAAATAACCATTTCCTACCTTCTTCAATAAACAGATTCCTTACATGACAAACTAATCTTATTGTTATTATAACTCAGTATCAATGGTCACATCACCTTATTTAATATGAGGGAATGGACATATTTCTAACTAATAATGGTTAAAGCAATTTATGAGACTCAATGTGTCATTTTGTGGTTCTTTTGGAAGGTTTTCAGAAAATTATTTTTGCAATTGTTCTAAAAATTAAAGTTCAAAAACAGGATGGTTCCATCCCTCTCAAGGGGAGTAATCAAACATTGAAAATGGCCCCCGTAAATACTACAAAATTGACCATCATAATGACAATACTTGTTGTTGGATTTAAAATAATGTCTCTCTGAGACAAATCTATTTATATAATTTTTATTGTTTAACAGTATACAAATAGTGAAACTATCATGGTAAGAAAGTCAAAAGGTCATGTCTTGATAAAGATAAATTTTTACTCATAATGGTTAAACCAGAGGTAAAATAAAGAGCACTTTCAATAAATTGTTTTCAATTATTTCAAATGTTAGTTGTCTCATGAATATTTATTAATGCAAATTAGCTAATTAGCATATTTATAAAGTTCATTCAATTACTTTTATTTCGACACCATATGGGGTCATCTAGCAACTTTGGTAGCTGAGATATTGACAATTAAAATATATTTATACATACATTTGCACGTAATGACCTTCATGGGCAATAACCCAGTAATGGCCACACATTTTTTGGCAGGCAGTCAAAAATAGCTCAGATGTCCAACTAGTTGAAAAAATACACTGATTCTGTCACTTTAATTTCTAAATGAGCCTTATTTCTACCTGATTACAGTTCTCATGGATTTTCCCTTCATCCAATGTTCTATCAAGTAATAATCTAAGAGGGTAGCCAGTCCAGCTGCTAATTCTGGTCTCATAAATTTCCTAAGAGATGAGGGCGGTCCCAGTGGCCCATAGTCTAATAGAGGTTTTATAGAGTATTTGCAAGACATGAAATGTGGTTCGCTACTTTGCTTCTTAAGGTAATGAAGTGTGAGTTAAGCTTGCAAACCACACGTCAAGGCTAGCCTTAAAGGAAGGTTAGAGTTCAAATAGTAGTCATAAATCCTGTGAGTATAGGTGGAGGTGGTTATCATTTTGAGATCCTTTACACTTACAAGTTGGCTGGCAGTACATAGGAGAATACATTCATCGGAACTTCCATCAGTTCACCTAATTGTCTGAAGAAGTGACAGAACATTATCTGTACAATAATACTAAATGGCCCAAGATCACACTGCTCCTAGACACAATTTACATGATTTCTATACCGTGAAATCCAAACTAGTAGACTTCCTTCAAGCTATAAGCGACAAACACTGAGAAATGAAATGTCATTCACTTTATGTCTCGACCCATAAGAGACATAAAATAGCTTCTTATCTTGCCATTCTTTTAATTTATGAACTTAAAATGTGGGCGATGTAATAAATTAACTACCTGGGTGGAAGGGTGCAAAGTCTTTAAAGTTGTAAAACATTAAACAGCTACAAACAGAATAGCAGCCCTCTTGGGTTGTTCTCCACTTACTTGATGTAGTTTGTGAACAAAAAAAATCTATAAATAAAAAACATTTTATTCCTTTTTAAGTGAAAAATACTTTTTACACATATACTGTTTTTTAGGGTTAAATTCTAATTTAATTTCGTTCAACTACCTACTGCCACTAGTGGGTTGTATTGATTCTGTATAATTTATATTTAGCTAAAATCAATTACCACTCTGTCAGCAGCTTGAACTAAGTTGATCATGTGATACTAAGATTCAATAATATCATTGAATTGATTTAACTGAAGTATACATTTCCCAATATATAATTATCTGTCAAACTACTAATCCAACCATATGTTCATCCCAACTAAATTGATTCATCAATTCATTTTTATGGATCAATGTCCCAAAAGCTTTTTTTTTCAAATGGGTCTGGAAGGGGACTTTTTTAAAACCCAAAATGTGTCTGAATTTTCACGATGTATTTTAATGTTTTCGTTGTTTTCCTTCAAAAATGGGTCTGAATTTTGGGCAAATTGGTCTTTGGGTCTGGAAGGAGCTTCCCCAAAATGGCAAAAAAAAGCTTTTGGTATCAATGTATTCACTATAGTCAATTAATCCTTAAATCAATTTTACTCTCAATATTGCATAGCCTGTGAATGACTGAAATCAAAAGTTAGTCCTTAAGAAGATGCACAGGCATGAAGCACTAGAGAAGTATGCATCCCCCTGTGGTATATATTGTATATGATACCCAATCAAGCCTAATGTTAGAATTTTAAGGTAGCTTAAAACTGTTATAAAGGAATTTCAATTGGAAAATTATTTAAAAAAAAATATTTATTGTAGGGTTGCAAGATTAATATTCAAAATAAGATTTTTTTTAATTTTTCTTAAGCATATCTAAAAATAATATCAGTAGAACTATATTCAAAGATTATATCAATAAATGGAACTGAACAAAGCCCATTTCTATAAATCCTAGTTGTATTTCTATGAAAAAAATAATTGAAGTTACCTTTTTAACTTTAACTGAACAAAAACCTGACCTTGTTACCTGCTTTCTCCCTCCAAATTTTTTTTTTTTTTTGTGAGAGAAAAGAGTACAGGGTAATCAAAACAAAGAAAATGACAACTTTGTGTA
>JAUUEB010487844.1:0-10819 GCA_032362205.1 Clione limacina | reverse complement strand
TTTGATGTGAGTTCTGTGTTCTTTTGATGTCGTGGCAAAGGTGAGATCGTCGGCATAGTATATATCGAGGAAAGCCTTGAGGTCTCTGAAAGACTGGTGATCTTCTGGTAGTTCTCGCAGTGCACATGCGAGATAGAAAATAAATAATACGGCAGATAGGCAATCTCCCTGGCAGATGCCAACGTAGGTGTCAAAGCCTTCTCCTTGAACGCCGTCTAGGTAGATTGAGATGTTTGGACGATTTGTTAGAATCGAGAGGAGGTGTGCTTCGTCTGGCTCTAGTACTGCTCTGAGCTCTGCGATGAGGGTCTTCCGGTCAACCGTATCAAATGCCTTAGACATATCGAGGAGTAAGATATACAGATCATAGTCCTTGGAGATGAGTGCTTTATCGATAAGAAGCTTAAGGGCAAGAACTTGTTCTGTCGTACCGCGTCCCCTTTGGTAAGCCGCTTGAGATTTTGGTATTTTCTGTTCAAGTCTTTTCCAGGTTCGGTCTAGGAGGGCTATGGTGAGGATTTTCCTCAACACACTCAGCAGGATGATCGGCCGAAGATTCGATGGGGGACCTTTGGGTTTACCTGGCTTCTGTATGGGGCAGAGGAGACCATGAACTAGGGCTGATGGAAAAATTCCTGTTGCTGCAGTTGTATTGTAAATTTCAGCTATTTCTTCATGTATGGTAAGAGGAGCATATTTAATAAATTCTGCATGAAGATTATCAGGCCCTGCCGCCTTATCATTACTGAGTCTTTTAGCTATACTTTGAATTTCTGTTCCTGTGAATTTTGATGTCATAGCACAGGGAGGGATGGTGATGAAGTCATCTTTCTTTTCTTGTGGAGCTAGGGTTTTAACAAAATATTCTTCAATGATTTTGATCTTCTCAAGGGTACTACCTGGTATTTCACCCTCTTTGTTTTGGACTAGTATGGGAATCTTTTGTTTAGGCTTGTTCATATCTCTCATAATATAATGGTACTTACAGTTATCATCTTTGAGCTTTTCAAGATGTTCCATCTTGCTATCTAGTTCACGTTCCTCTTTAACTTTAAGCTTTTCGTCAATTTCTTTCTTCAGAGATCTTCTCTGCTGTTTGAGTTCTGCTCTTTTATCTTCTTTACTGGCTATTATTTTACTTGTGAGGGCTTTACGTTTATCAGATAAGAGTTGGACTTCTGGGTCTTCACTGCGGTTATTCGTCTTTTCTCTTATGCCAAGTACCTTTTCCCCTGCTTCTAAGCATGTATCAGTTATGCGTTTCCATCTATCAGTACTGTCTATTACACTTTCTTTATCATAAGATTCATTGACTTCTTGTTGATATTTGTTAACATATTCTGGGATTCTGAAATTTGATCTGTTGATTTGTGGACGGGGATCAATTTTGTGCTTATTGATTCTGGACAGTTCAAGTCGTAAGTTCATGATAACCATGTTGTGGTCTGAATCAATGTTGGTGTTATTGAAGCTTCTAGAATTTGTGACAAATCTTTGGTACTCTTTGTTAATCAAAATGTAGTCTATCTGGTTATGGTCTGGATTTTTCCTACCATCTTTAGTTCTTGTGTACCTAGCTGTCCAAGTTGTACGCCTTGACATCTTATGTCTAAAACATGTGTTGGTTAGTATCAGATCATTATAGGTCGAAAAGTGCAGGAGCTTGTGTCCATTTTCGTTCGTAACTTTGCCTTTAGTATAGCTTCCTATTGCCTCAGATTCAGTAATTAATGAAGAGGTTCTGGCATTTGCATCTAATGCTAAAATGACTATGGAATTAGACTTTTTGTATGAGATGGCTTTTTGAAGGTGGGAGTAAAACTCATCTGTCTTATCTGGGTCATTTTGGGTGAGAATTTCATGGGGAGAATATCCGCAGATGAATAGAACTTCTTTCTTATTATTTATTTTAAAAGTAGCAAGACTTACTCTGGCGCTGATTTTCCTGAAGGATGGATTGAGAACACTTCTCACCATAATGCCGATTCCATGATGACAGTTTCCTGTATCATTTGAAAGAAATAAAGAATACCCTTTTACGTCCTGTAGTCTTTTGAGGTCTCCGATGTGCGTTTCTTGCAGTCCGATTGCTGAAATCTCGTGCTTGTGAAGATCTGTTATGATGTTGTCTAAAAATAGACTATCTGGGGAGCCATCATTGTTCTTGATTTTCTTGATTCCATTTACGTTGAAACTTGCAAAATTGATGGTCTTCATGGTTGCTTGTGTGTGTGTGTTGCAATTTACTGGTGAAATGTTGCGACTGGGGGAGATTTTTTGTACAAGGTGTTGAGTCTATGGGTGGAAAGAAGATAAGGTGATTTTAGGCTACTCGAGCTCATGAGCTCTCCCGCGTCGCCGCACGCAGGCCGGAACTGTTTGAGACTGGCGCCAAGAATTGAGGTCACCAACCTCAATTCTCACGCACCTGTATGGTCTAAGAATCTACTGGCCTATACTTAGCTGTAAGTAAATCACATTAAAAGTTCATATACAAATATTGTAAGAACTGTACCGCTGATTGCAATGATATTTTCAAGGATCATGTGTTCACCGCTTTGTCATATTTGGATGATGGGGTCCAATTTGTTATCTTTTTAGGGTGAGATAAATGAAGCCATCGTGTATTCCAATAATCGCAAGAATATGTGTCAATACTAGTGCGGAGATGGAAACACTGTTTAAGCAAAAACTTAGCAAGTTTGTACATTTTCTGTGACTTTGTACAATTGGCACGTTTAGATTGCTTGCTAGTGAAAGTTTGATAGTTTTGTACTGTTTCTAGAGACACGTCCGAACTGGTTGACATTCCATTTCTCTCTATATGTCACTCCCCTTTTTCTCATATTTCTATCATGCATTTGCTTGCTCTTGATTAAAGTTCATCTTTAAAATTTAATATTTCTCTAATTTACCCACAGGTCAAAACATTTCTTTACACCATTGTATCGTGAATATGCTGGCATTCCTGAGTTGGAGGATGAGGAGATGTCTGATGAGGTAATATTTGGATTTTGTTCAGTCCAACACATATTCCTCAGACATGTCAGGATCTTTGTTATAATCCAACAAATCTAACAGTTTATAGGAACATGTAAAAAATTTAAAAGTTGATATTAACCAAGGTGTCATAAAAATAAGGGTCATGTCCCATGACTTCTTGAGTGATTAATCTACATATACACTATGCCACAAGGTGAGCTAGAAACTGTTGGTAGGTGTGTGTGTGGGCCAGTGCCAAAGATACTTTGATGAGATAGAAGTTGCACCAATACCCCAATAATGTGGTATAGTCCAGTTTCAAATTAGTGGATTCTCATCTGTTAGCAATTTAAAATATCAAGCTAGCCTCAAAATATAGAGATATGTTATAATTTACTCCCCTGAAATAGGTTCTACCATCTTTAGATAATATTAATTTGGAATTTTAGGAATTGATAGGTCACTGTCAAAATTAAATCTTTGAATAGTACATAGCACAATTTGATATGTTCTAAGGTTTTTGTCATAAAATACAGAAACTAGTCTCAAATAGTTATTTTGAACTTGAAGGGCCCACGGTCAAAAACATACTTAGTTCACTGTTATTAGCTAGTAAGGCTAGATTCTGTAATTTAAAGGGCGAGTCTAATCAAAGTTGCAAGCTTAAAAGACAGTACTTCAAAATATGCTTCATTTCTTTTTTAATATTTACATGTGCGATTGAGAACAATAGGTAAAAATTTACTGTCAGCACACATTGAAAAGTGCTATGTAGTAACAAATTGAACATAAAACAGTATAGTTATAGGGAAATAAAATTGAACATTTTATGGGCGCTTAGCAACCTTGTCCTTGATCAATTCAGCAACTAGAATCATTTGAAAAAACTCGTACAGATGGCAATATGGTTTGAAGTTGCCAATCACATTGTAAAGATGTTGGGCAACTTTGAGAATTGAGATGCCCTGGTAGGTTCAAGTTCATTTATTAATTTTCCCCTCTTATTATCAAGGGTCAAAACTGAGCGCTGCCCCTACCCTACTAGTGAACCAAGTGATATCCCACCCCACCCTTCTCTCAAAGTGCATCACATCAATATATGCTTACTGGCTGTTGGAAGTCAGGCAGCAGAAATTTATTTTAATTAAATCTAGTTTTGACAATCTCTCTCTTTGATAGAGCAACATATTCATAATGAGTTATGATACCGTTATTGTAAAAAATTGCTTGGATGAAATTTGATTTTGTCCATGAATGTTTTAACAAAGAAATAAAGGAGAAAACAAAGACTTTTATCTGAAAGTCCAAAGAATACATGTCACAGAAATATGTACTGGACTATTATGTAAAAGTCATGACTTGTTGAATCATTGCTATCAAGTGGAGTTGATTGCGTCAATGTTGCTTTAAGAGACAACATTATGCTGACAAAATTTTGTTTCACAAGACAAGGTCATGTTGATAAAGGTGAATTCACTTATAACAAACTGTTTGGGAAACAAAGAAATGTTCGTTATAAATGAGTTTGTTTTATAAAAACTGCAAAATCAGAGGGAACTTGTTGAAATTGGCTAGTTCTTCCACGTTTTCAACCGATGTAAATCCTCTGATCTCTACATGCATTGCCCTAGCTTGACAAAACCAGACTTATAAACCCTTGTCTACATGTTTGCATCACAAGACATGGAAACAGCTGTCATGCTTCAGGAAACTGATTCCTTTTTGGTTTTGCTCAACCGTTTCTTTAATTCTTGTTCGTTATATGCAATTTCTTTGAAATCGTAGTTTGATATAAAAAAAGTATTTTAATGGTACAAAGAGGTAAATATAAAGGTAGTTTTTACCCTTTTCGTTATAACTGATTATTTGTTAAAACCAATTTCGTTATAAGTGAATTTACCTGTAGCTAAAAGCAGAGATTACTGTTTTAGAAAAAAGGAAGTTTTGATTACCTATTTTAACTTGAACTTCAGTAACGATTTTAACAGACAGGGACTACTAATGATTTTTTCTTTGTTTTTCAGGAAGAGGATGATTTTTTGCTTGACAGGGACAACAATGGAACTCATCGTTCTGCAGATCAAATGTGCATGTCTCTTGGCAAAAGTCCTGTAGATTTTTTGAACTATGGAATTTCACCAGGTTTCAAAAATACTTAAAACACTTTTTTGATACATAAGACATAGTCCAGGATGGCTATTGGAGTTTTGAACACTCTGCGCAAAGCAGACCTAATCGCGTAGCCTCTTAATCACTGATGATTTATGATTGTTTTTAAAGAGGATTGTGGAGAAAAAAATTATGCTTTTGGTATATTTTGTGAAAGTTTTTGAATTTGCAATTTTTCTTTTAGAATTACTTATTTGTCATGAGTTTTTGTTTTCTTGATTTTTTGATACTCAAATTCAAATATAGTGTAATAGATTTGCAAACAAATTGTATGTTTGCTTTCAACGTCTATTACTGTTATGTGCACTATTGTTATCAGGTGAACTTCATATTTGAAGCATAAATGCAGTGAATTTGAAAAATCTTGAAAATTTCCTCTCATTTAAAGCAATTGGCTTAACGTATAGGTATCATTGTCCTCATGCCCTAAGACAGTGTCACCTTGCTGCATGAGTAGGTACTTTTTTCTGTCTAAATGCTTTAAGAGAGCAATTCTACATGGCATTTGAAATTAAGGAAGTGTGACAAGATTGATCAACTAATTGTCCATATACTATACATACTATGATTAAGATGAGATATATTGGACTGTTCTCCATATTAGATTTTATGTATGATAGCAAATGTCAACACAGTAGTCTTTCTGGGTGTTCTCGTTTTAATCCCGGTGTTTCCATGATATGCTTTTTATGGTAAGTGTGGTCTGATAGTTAAAATCAGATATTATCTTGTTTGTTTTTTTACAAGAATCTGATTGGAAGACCAGCAAAATCCTGGTAGTGTGCGCTTAAGACAGCATTCTGGAGAACATAGGGGAAATAAGTGGCATGTCACCCCAAACCACACTATTCAATGGTGTCAGGGAAAATGGGGCATGTTGTCATGGCGTGTGATGATCTATATGTCAAACGGAAGGAATATTTTGCCCTCTTGTTATTTTTCAGGTTGGGTTTATATATCTGTGCTTGCCACTAACTGAGCAGCAAGATAATAACTAGTGATTGCTGTAATATGATCCATCATATATTAATGCAGGCATTATACACAGTATTGAAGGAACTTTTTTCCTAAATTTTACCACTCCATTGGTGATTCTTGTTAATTTTCAAAGGCTGGGGTATGAAATTGGGGCAAAAATGTTGAGTCAGGGTTTTTGGCTGGAGTCAATTTACATTTGGGGTCGGAGGATTTTTTAACCGACCTGACATCGCTGTATGTGAGACAGCACATAATGTTAATATATTACACAATAATGATAGACAGCACATAATGTTAATATATTACACAATTATGATCCATCATATGTTAATGAAGGCATTACATTCTTATATGTTTATTCAGTATATAATGTTAATATACTACACAAACATATTCCATCATGTGGAGAGCTTCATCACAAACAATGTTATGCTCTTTTTGAATTCTAAGGTTATGTGCAAAATGCAAATTAAATGTATTTTAACTTCTTGGTAAGGTTCCATTGTAACATTTTTTATGAGATGTCATTCTTTGAAGAAAAATTGTTTGAGGCTTTTACAAATGTCTCAATAGAAATCAATGGAGAAAAAGCTCAGGAAGTTTGATTTTTCACACAACATATTTTGTGATGAGGCTCTGCATGTACTGTAAATGCTTTAAACCACAATTCATTAATCGAGCCTCTAATCCAAACACAATGCGTCTGTGGTCTTTTAATCATATAGTAAAGTCAGTGAAATGTCTTCTGTAAATCTATATTTAGTATGTCTGTTCAATATTGTTGGTATTTAGAGAGCTCTTAATAATGTAATTGTGTTTATTTATTGTAACTTAAAACTACAGCAGGTTTGTTCATTGAGTTGCATTTTGTTCTGATATTAAATAAAAGAAAATGGTATGAAAATTGATTTTTTAAATTTATTTATTGATTGATCATTCTCTATATGATTGATCATTCTCTTGTCCCAAATTTGTACAGGAGAATTCACTTAAAATGAATTGCTTTGGGAACAAAGAAATGTTCGTTATAATTTGTGTTTGCCTCATAAAAACTCTTAATTCTGGGGAACTTGTTGAAATTGGCCTGTTCTTCTGCTTTTCCTCCAGTTTACATCCTCTGATTGCCCTAGCTTGGCAAAACCAGGCTAATAAAACATTGTCTTCATCTTCATTGAGCTTCCTGGAACCCTTTTCCTCTTCGCTCCTGTTCCTATATTATCCCATGCTTTAATCAAGGTTGAGAGTGCTTTTGGGGATTCCATATTTCTCCTTTTGTCTGTGCCTTTTCATCCACTTCTTTTTAATATTTTCTCTTTGAAAGTGACATCTTCGACAGTTCGGAGTGAAAAGGAATAAATAATTTGATCATTAAATTTTGAGACCAGGTCCATTGTAAAAAAAAACTCACCTCCGTTCACCATACCTCGCGGAGATGCTGTTGAAACAATTCTGAAGTAAACCAGACATGAGACAATAATAATTGCATCACAAGACTTGGAAACAGCTGTCATGCTTGTTTGTTATAAGCGATTTCTTTCGTAGTTTGATATAAGAAATATATATTGATGGTACAAAGAGAGAGATATTGAGGCTGTTTTCATCTTGTTTGTAATAATTGATTATTCGTTAAACATGGTTGCCACATTCTACAGCCCCCAGTAAGTGTCTTCTTAAAACAGGCCTCAGCAAAAGGTCTTTAAAAACAGTTCTCAGTAAGGGTTTCTTAAACAGCCCTCAGTAAGGCATATTCTAAAAACAGCCCTCAGTAAGAGCTCTCAAATTTCTGTGGCAACCATGTTTAGCAGACTGTCCTTAGAGCTGAGGATCATTACCCAAACCACAAGTTTGACCACCTATGGCAAGAATGTCTTAAGTCTGTTGAAAGTTTTGATTTGCCATTTTTTATAAAGATTATAAAAAGTTTGTTCTATGACATCATATTTGACAAAGAACTCAACAACAAATACCAACAAAGAAATAAACATGGGAATCTGCTTTTTAAGATGTACCATTCAAATTCATGCGTATGTGGATCTTTTATATTAGACATTCTTACACTATTTATTTATCTGCTTTATGTATTGTGGTTTTTGTTTCTTCCTTTTCACATTTCTATTTTGTAGTATAATTTCATAGTTTGTAATTTGACATGGCACTTAAAGCATGAACCGTATGGGAAAAAGCACTATATATAACATAAATGCAATCTATTTTTCTCGTAATAGAAGTAAATCTTTCTTTTCTTGAAAATATGTCTTTATTCTCCATAAATCTTTGCAGTTTAGGCCACTTTCGTTAATGGATTTATATTTCTTATATTTTATATGTGCTTTGTTTAATATCTTAATAACACCTAGTGCTGTATGTACATTATATACCTCCAAACGTATGCATATTTATGAACATCATTGAGGAAGTACAAGCCTGTGTGTTTTTGCGATATATGACTTTTTTGTCTTTTGTGATGGCCTACCAAATGTCTTGACCAATTTCTTCATTGTTAACCACTGATAATCAAGTTCCTCTTCAATGTTAATATTGGAAGTCTTTGCCCTATTCGCAATTTGTAATACAGATTCATCGTGATATCTTAGTTTTATAATATCCGCTTTTTTGGTTCAGGTGGATTATTTATATATCTTCCATACTCTCACAGCTTTTATGATGGACAAATCAATCCTGTTATAAACGTGTACAAAATGATATCAAAATTTCAATATATGCCATTCCCCCAAAAATATATACCTTATTAACAATCTGGCTCCGGCAAGCCGTCCAAGGTGGTTCTGGGGTCAGGGTGATTTTTTTTCAAAATTTGGCCTAAAACATTATTCAAAAGATATGTTGATTTTTATATTTTTTTTTATATTTTCCTTTCAAAATGACCGCCGATTCCATGAAAAACACAGAAAAAAAGATAGTTTTGAGAGTTGTTTCAGAAAAAGGGCAACAACTCTGTTGATATTTATTGTATTGACTTGAATTGTATTTTTTTGTAAAGGAAATTGCATTTTGCATGAGACACCGTTATTCCTTTGGTCGAATCGTGTATGGGGCCGATTTTATCGGAAGTCAAACATTGACCTAGCATTTTTTTACAAGATTTCCCGTATGTTTTCTCAGCATGCACCTTAGCGTACTTTCGAAATTGGACTTTTGAGGGTTAAATTTTTTTCTATACTGTTTTTTGTTTTTTTGCTCTAAAAAATGTGTGCTTGACTGAAAATTGCCTATGTGATTTTGAATTTGTTCACCTTAAAACAACGAAATAATATAATTGAGATACCTGGATCAGAAAAGGCCAATAACTCCAGAAATATTCGTTATATCAGCATGAAATAACTTTTTCTTGAAGGAAAACAAATTTTGCATAAATTTTAAATTTTTAGCCGGTTCTACTTTTTAACCCTACCTAAGGTGACGGCATTGAGGCAAACTTTTCTGGACGAAAACATTGCTGATTCAGCAGTTTATCAGCCAGACACTGGGAGTAGGTTATTTAAATCTGAATTATTTCCCTTACAGATGGCCTTTATCAAAATACCTTGAGTTTGGTGTATGTGAATGCCAGGTCAGGGTGTGTCCATTACAGGGGTTTAAAGTTTCGCCGTCATTGGGATGCAAAAAATTGCAAATTTTGACATTAATTCCACCGCATCGTGGTATGCGGTGCTGACCCATAGTAAGGATTTTACTGCAAAACCCTTTTATTTTGCTAGTGCTTTGATTTCGTTAGTTTTGCAAGAAAAAGGGCAATTCGCGAAAACAAATCCACCTCAAGATGTTACCAAAGTCATCACTGTTTCCTTGATTGTAACCTCGCATTCTGCATTTCAATGGAATATTTTTTTAGTTGTAAGAAAAAAGGTAACAGGAGAAATGGCAGTGGATCCCCAGACAAACAGTCTCAGACTGGTTACTTATTATTTCCTCTCTCCTACTCTCTCCTACTTTCTCATTTTCTTCATTGCCATTTAAGCCCTATACCGACGGTGTATACTGCAATCAACGTGAAAATGTGCATGTTTGTGTTGGCGACATTCTAGTAAGCAGATGTGACGGAAATGCAACATAGTGATGTAGATAAATCTATTAAAATTGCATTCATGTAAAACTCATAAAAGCAGACACTGGCAACCGCTGAACAAATAAATGATTATTCTGTTGAATAAACCAATATTTTTCACATAACAATTTCACTACTCTGACATTTCTAAGTTCAATTTTGTTCACATGACCGCTCCATTTCCGACAATATCTATAAGGTGAATGTTTACTTCAAGGTCAAACTTTCTTATCTCAAGGCCAATCAAATATATCACACCCGTTAACGTTACTGTTGGTAAATGACCAAGTACTATAATTGTATCTATTGGTATTTAAAGCGCAACAGCAAGCAGAAATAACAAATTAATGTAAACATTTCACTTGATTTTTCCGTCTTTAAGGGATTTATCATTCTTTATCAAGTATTAAAGGTAAGACCCCGAAATGCCTGCTGACCACATACCCCCTAACTAGAAACATGAGTACTCAGATAGAGAACAAAACCCCGAAACCGTGTAAAATAGTAAAATATTTCCTTATTTTACCATATCAGCATTATTTAAATGTAACTTTATCAAAATATGTATTGAAAAACATTGAGAAATATAAATACCTGATTGGAGTGCAATCAATAATGCACTTT
>JAUUEB010487843.1:0-17500 GCA_032362205.1 Clione limacina | reverse complement strand
GACATCGATATTTTCCGAAATAATCGATATCTCACGTTCTATTTGCCAAGTGGTGTATTGTAATTCTTTTCTAATCCTCTATCTTTCTCGATATTGAAACCCTTTTCAAGATATTTAAATAGTTGTATTTTTGAGGTGTGAACTCTCATGTCCGTGTCATTTTGTAAAAACACTGGAGAAAAAATAACACATGCTTTTCAACATTACACGACAAATGAAGTTTAAATAATGGATCGGGAAGATGAAACTGATACGCTTCGATCTCAAGATGTTGTGTCGTGTCAGAGACAATGAACATGATTATCGATACGGTCGGTTCGATGAACTAAAACAATATCTTTGTTGCATTGATTATTAAGTCGATGGACGACTAAAGATGGAGTATCTTGTACTATGTGTCATAATCTATCGAACGTGATTTTAACAATTTACTGATTGAAAGTGTTCCCGTTCAATAATAGATTTTCTTGATAATATAGGCGAGCTGCTGAATTGCAAATATCAATACGTCTTAAGTAAAGGTAGACGCAACTTCGATCACTTGATAAAATAACCAATGGAATAATAATATACCTATACAATCAAAACATTCTCAACTTTGACTGAACTTGTATTAAGAAATGATAAACAAGTTTGATGTTTCTATTATGTAAGAATTTGCCTAATGTATGTCGGTTACGTAACTACACTAACAAAGTACATGTAGTTTATCTGTAATTGACAAATATTTGACATATAGAACCCCGTAGTTCTCAGGTAATTCAGTTCTCAACCCGAGATTGGTCATTCCAGCTTACAGTTGATAACAACATTCTATCCACCTAACTGACCTGACCTAACTGACCAAGCACACACTGTGTGGTAACATGAGTAACATGCTTTTATTTAATTAACGACTCGCGCTCCAACACATCTAGAGGAACATACTTGAGACTTGTCCAAACTATCAAGTTAACGTAATCATCTGGAACTGATGACGTCACTTCCCTTCAGGCATAACTCTCGAGTAAATAACGGTAAGATAACTGATGAGTAAATAAATGATGCTGATAACACATTGTATTTAATTGTTGATAGACAACCCAGTATTGAGTTGATGGCGGTTATTATTGCTTCATTAGTTATACAACTTTAGCATTGGTACCGATCCTTGTAATCATTATATCACTATATAGCTTACATCTCCTTCACGTGACACCCTCTCTCTTTCCCTCTCCCTCTCCCCCCCCCTATTTCCCCTCTTTTCCTCTCTCTTCTTTCTCAACTATCTTCTTGCAATGACATTCTCTATCCTATTTACGTTTCATTCTATCTCTTTCCTATCTCTCTCTCTCCTCCGCTACTCCCCTTCTCTTAATCTCTTACAGTATTATCTTTAATTTTACCCTTGCTTTTCCCTCATCCTTCTATGTCTCCATTGTATTTTATAGTATATTTCCAATTGAAAAAAGTACTAGAAAACATATGCATTTTTAAATTACTGTATTTTATTACAACGTTGTTTGTTTTGATGATCTTAAAAAGGCACATCGTAACTGTAACTTGTCAAGAAGAGCTACGATACGATTATCGAATTTAAGTAAATAAAATGATCTGTTCCTTTCCACAAATTCCTATCAAAGTTCTCAAAAGCCTTACTGAAGATGTTTCTTCCCTTTCCATGGCATCTTGTCATATATATCCCATTGTTTTCTAAATAATCCTCACCTGGATACATCTGATAAACATAACGTATCATCTTCATCCTGGTCTGGCATGAATAACGACTCGTGAACAACAATTGTAAGTAGTTCTATGTCATAGTTCATCACTAACCGTTTGTAATATCATTGCGCAAAGATCATCAATAACGTTGTTTAATAAACGCTTGGACAAATAATATAAATGTAAATATCCCCAATGGATATAAAAGGAGTTAAAAGAGTTGAAACTAATAGTCCGAAATTTGGACGCAGCTCCTTTCAAAACTAGAAATACAAAAATATAATACCAAATACAAGAGGATACTTTTCGATTCCGTGCAAATAAATAGCGTGACAAATGTTATTAGGTGAATATTATAAACATTTCATTTTAAGTTGATCAAAGACATTAAGAATACAGACACATTTCGTGCTCATATATCTCACATGCTCATAGAGTGACACTGATCCAATCAATAACTTATATTTGGACAGCAAGAGTGACAGCCCTTGTCAGTGCTAACGTAATTAACCCGATAAAGAGCTTTTCCGTTTCCGGGATACTTGCGAAATCTAACGACGAATTACAGATTTTATTGATGAGCACACGAGAAGAGTGGATGGAAAGGTTAAAGATGAGAGGGGTTTAGAATTATTTGTGGATATTTTTACCTCAAAATCTATCTTAACCAGACGGTGTCAGCACGAACATGTCATTCACACTTTCAAATTTAAATCTTTCTGTAGGTTTGAAATATTTTTTAATGTTTAAATAGTGAACATAAAAAATAAGAGATTTAAATAAGATTTTCAGGGTAGAAACCTATATTAATAAATTAGTATTTTTCTGTACGAAAATAAGTTTATTTTAAATCTTACATTTGTAATGATAATAAGTTAAACCACGTGTTCGACTATGCTGAATATTGGCAATCTATTGAGGAATACAAGATGATCATGCTACATTTCTATATGTTGCTATCATAAAACTACTTTTTATATTTTAAGATATATGGAAAAACATGATTTTAGGTGAGTGAAGGATAAATATGCCCCTGTTCACAACGATAACAAAACTCTATAAAAACAAAACCACCATTGCACATATCAAATAATATGACAAAACACTGTTAATAAATCATCAATGTATTCGTTACTTCCTTTACATCCGGAGTGTGCAAGATGGCCGTCAATGTAAACATGTGTTGGTCGTTAAGCGAACTGCTAAGATCTCTCCTTGAACATTAAGTGCTTCAAGATGACGACGGGAGGCCCATGAAACATACGCGACATTTGGAAACAATAACGGCCGTCCGTAAACTGTTAGCACGAACTGCTTTGACAAATGGAGGTCGGCACACAGTTAGCGATAATAGGTAAATAAGATAATAATCTTCTCTATAAAAGTGGCAAGGTAATTACATAGGAGCACGCCTTAGGTGATAAAAATGACATTTGTACTTTTTTGGTTGATCCAAGGTCCTGCTGGGAGTGGTTGTTGTTTTAGAGATTATTTATATCAACGGTTTACTATTTTTTTTGAGAAACGTAAGATATAGCTTCAACGTTGGGAATTTTCTGCTTATAACATTTCGATTATTTTAAGATTACTTGATGTATGGTAAGTTAGATAAAGCATTAAATGAATACAATGTAGCTGCTAAACATTAAATGTGCGTAACCTTGAATAATCTCTTAGGATGTGCCAATATGAATCTTTATAACTCGTAAATATTATTGTCCACCGTAACATTAACTCCAAAGGTCTAAATCTTCCAGTACTTCAATACGTTTTCTGGTGCACCTGGATAAATGACTGTCACTATCTAAACATAACAAAAACAATATAGAAGGATTTAGGTGACCACTGTCCTAACAATGTCCTTACTTCTGACTTAATTTATTGTCTTAGACTAAGTCTATTTTTAGAATAACGGACTTTCCAGTATGTCCGAAGATTATCTAAGTAATGTAGAAATATTGGCTTAAAGTCACTGTACTATTAACCGTGTGAATAAAGCAAGAATGTACAATCTTTGTCTAAATCTACGTGACAGTTCATTGTTTTTATTGCCGATTACTTCGAATGGAAATCCCGGAGTAGTGCTTCGTCTTTATTGTGGACATGTACTTAATTAACCGAAGTTGACCAACCACTGCACGTTTTTGCAAAGTACAATAATATAAATGCTTTGTTTTTAAGTAGATAACAGACTAGCGAGAATGTTTTTGAACAATTTCATGCCTCAATAGAATTGGAAAACAGTAACGACTGTGAATCACTAATAACAAGAGTGTGGCACGTAGTAGAAGAAGGGATGTGTTGACAGAAGTGTTTAGAACGCTTCATTGACCACATATGGTGAGGACTGGCCTTAAATGCTACTACAAGACTTTTAGTTAGAATACCGCCAAGCTGCTGTAAAAACAAAATTGTGTCTTAGTGATTTCTAGATATGCTGTGTGTATACGTTCTATGTAGGCAGTTAATCAAGGGAATGTATGACTGTTTATAAAGAGATTAGTCGTTGGGCGTATTTATTTAATATGGAAACTCAACATGTAAAGGGAAAACGTATTTTGGTTAATATAAAACACAACCAACGCGCACCCAGTGTATTATATCGAACACAAAGTGTCAAAGAGTTGTTTCTTTTTCAAATATAAATTTATAACACAAAATATGAACACAAATACATTCCCAGAATGTATCGGACTTCATACTTGCATACACATTCACTAAATGCATCCAAAAACGCAAGAAAATGAAAGAAAGATAAAAAACTTGAAGATACAAAAAGATACATGATATAAAAAAAGAAAAAGATACATGATTAGACCCATCGTCTTCATTCTTGTAAGGCTATTTATTATTAAGGGGTTGGTGGCATGATTTTAAGGTACACCTTACATACTTTCTGTTGCCAAATATAGTTGTGTTAGGTACTTCTTTTGCCTAATCACCATAGACCTCATTTGAATAAGTTGATGGAGACATTGGACAATAAAAAGTTACAGCTGTGATAAAACTGCTATTAGTTTATCTTAACCGTTACAAACACGGGAGGTGTCCACAGGTAATTTGACTGGCAATTACAATAACTGACACCACTTAAAGAGCAATAAATCTTAGACATATATACTGCAGTCAACGATATCAGCTATTGGAGCAAACAGGATAACAAGTCTGCCTCTCTCATGTGACCACGTGCGTACACCAGATCTGTGTGTCGATAAGATAGCAGTTCTGACAGTTCCTTGCAAATTACTTTGCGGAAGTTAAAACCTGCTGCTTGTGCATGATTACGATATGTAACATTATATATCAGACTTTTCTCCAATTTTTGTAATATTTTGTCTCGAAGGTAGTTTTCTTTTCCATTCGTCTTTCAGAATTGCATGATCATTTGAAATGAAAAAGATAGTCTACTTTTATAATAATAAGGTATATACTAATGTTACTCTTATCATAAAATTTAGGTGCCTTTTGCCGGCTATCAAATTGAAGAGTAAATTTCACAGATTGAAGGATATATTTCTTTTTAGTTTCTTACGAGTTAAGCTCAAGCATACATATTTATAAATGTTGCAGTCAATGTTAAAACAAAAAATAATTAACTCAAAAGACAAATCTTACAATAGTTTAAACTTGTCGTACAAAATAGTTACGTATAATCATTTTGTCTTGTGTGCATAAAGTCTATGATTCAAACAACCATCGTATCAATCTAATCACCTATGAATTTGTCAACAATATAGCAAGGTTTTATTGTTCATTTTTAACGTTGGATGATCACTACCACAATAGCAACCTGAGGCATACCGTTGCATGTTGGTGCCCGGATATTGGCAGTGAATGTTATTTTAATTATGTTTAAGAAGAATCTTTAGTTATTGTATTTACATTTCTAAAGTTCAGCGTCTAATATGCAGTAGCCCTGTGTACTCCACATGATGCTGATGTAGTATATATTATGCTTGTCTCCGTTATGTTGGTCTTTAAATATTTTTAGTGCATTTGAAAATTATAAGGCCATAATATACCATATATTACCTAATACGATTGAAATTTAATATCAAATCACTGAATGTAAAATCTTAAGTTAAATTTGTATCTAGTAAAAGGGCTATTTATAGCCATCTCAAGAGGCCATTGAACGGTAAAGCACCAGGGGGCGTACGTGTGACAAGTGGCGAGAACACTTGAGACTTTGGAAGTCTGAGAAAATGACGTTCACTATGAGGAAATGTGAGATGAGAAGCCGTGAGTACACAGTTGCATCTATCGTTATCACTTAGGTTACAGGGGTGAGTAGATAGCCCGTTAGAGGTGAGTGGATAGCCAAACATGTTTGCGTCTTATCGCCATGTCTTACACCACAAGGTGCCATGCCAAGACGCTGGACCGGTGAGAAATTTATTCGTTATCTCCTATGTCAGGGGTATTAACTCACAGGGACTAATTTATCTACAACTGTGTCCTGAACTACCGCCACAGGGCCAATTTGTCTGCCACTGTGCCCTATGCTTCCATTTCCTTAGAAATAACATAACGGTAACAAGGGGAAACTGATGTGATTTATGTTTGGTTTCATGGTCAGTTTGGTCCCCCCCCCCCTCCCCCTAACCCCATTGACAAAAATAATTATATTTACTGAAATCGGCAGGAACTATTTCTTGCAAGGCGCTATGTAGCAATGTTTTTGAAGATATATCTCCAACAACTGCAGACTTTTGTTCACAATTGAAACACTCTCGCAACAAATATTAAAATAAACAAAACGTGCAGATCCGTGTTATAACGATTGTCTTTCCGGAAATAAATGTTGTTGACCTTTTGCAACAGGAAGTCTTCTCTGGTGGAGATTATGGTATGCTGCAGTGTTATCGTTAGACCATGCTGTATCATTGTGTTCGCCAAGACTTCCTGTAACTGTGCTCCATGTGACAATTTATTTTTCTAGAATACGGCATGAATGAAGGACTCATCGGTGGAACTATTGAGGCCCTAGGTGAAAGGCATACCTCACTGGAGACAAGTTTATAACTGCTACACAGCTGAGCCGACCCCCAATATTTGTATAGTGTATAATACAACATATATATACTTTAATGCTCAGGTGTGCAACAGTTACAAAGAAAATAATATTCAGGCATTTCTTACAGTCTTCCTCTAGGATTGTATCAAGAATACGCCTTTGATTCATCATTTCAAATCGTATAACTTATTATAGGAAATTAAACTGCACTAAAAAAAAGCCAGCTCTATATTGTATTTCCAAAAGTTTAAGACTTTTGGAAGTATAGTAATAGTATACTGATGAATGACGAAATAGATATACCATATCCTAAAGTAATTTAAATTGGAAATTAAAAAAAAATTGAAAATTCAAGAAACACAATCCAACTCTGTAAATTAACTAGAAGTTATTCACATTATTTAGGCCTTTAATTATCTTTGCTTGATTTGTGTCTGAATTTTTCCGGTATACATTTTCAGAGCAAACCAGGAAAAACAAGACAGGTATTAAGTATATATTTATTGTAATTACCAGAAAGAAACGATAAACTATTGACAAATAAATCACGAGAGCTGATTAAATAGAATTTCAGTGTGTAGTGTGCCAAGACATGTACGTCACAAATATAGCACAGGTCATACTGATACACAACAAAGTTGTATTTGCTATAAAAACAAAGTTTGTTTATTTTCCCATGCGAGAACTTAGAAATGGACAAAATGAGTTTGGCAGAGTCTGTACTGTAAAAATGCAGGTAAGAAGGTGACACAGTGTAAAACTCAAAATATATCGTTTATTTTTATACATACATATCCCCCGGTTATAGGCCACGCTTTGGAATTCAGTGCCAAGCCATGTCCAAAACGTACGCAATTACCTTTGGTTACCGTTATACACCCGTCAATTACGCAATAAGTCTAAACTATTTGCACCTATGTTTTAGGTGCTTAGGATTATGTTTTTAATGTTAAATAAACGACCAGGCTAATTGCTATTGTAATGTTACTATATGTTTACACGATAGCTTTTACACATATTTTACATAAAAACACATAGCTAACCTAACTAAAAAAAAATAGCTCACAGACGTACGGTATACTTCATGAATCAGCCCAATGATTTACACAGCCACGTGACCACATAATATATTAATGAGTTGTGTGCAAAAACAAACACACCCTTTAGACGCAAGTTATTTAAAATGAATCTTTTCGATTATAAACACATTTGTATCTATCCTTATACATTAAGTAGTTATAAGTAGGGGTTAGACATTGGTAGATTAGTGTTATCCGTGTGTAAGTAAGTTTGTTGCACATGTGTAAGTAAGTTGAAACAAATTCACAACAGCATGTTTGTTTTCAAGTCTCTAGCTAAGGCTTCTTCCTAAACCTAATTATAAGAATCTGGACACAACCCTACATTAAGTTTGTCTAATGTGTCTTTTAAAGCAACTTACTTAAATATCAAATAAAATCCAAAACGTCATGTGTGGATATTTCCACATTCACAGTAGCAAAACAGTTTAAGTATAAGGAAAGCTTTCCATACCGACAATGTATTTGATATAGGAACAATATGATACAAGTTACAATTATTATAAAGTGTCGTATATCGTCTCCTATGAAAAGTTGTAATAAGTGAATACGTGTGTATGTCGAATCAATTTATAATGGTGCTGTTTTGCCCGTCCAAGTGATATTGTGAAACCCATATTTGGGACTGATGTACAGATCCAAGTGATACTTTTCTAGATGCAGTAATGGTACTTACGGTTATTAACAAAATAAAGTAGTCATGTAGTAAAATCAATACCACGTGTCTTACAAAAACTTACCGTTTTCACGCAGTGAAGACGACATTTGGCCAGTCTGATGTAGGCATGGTCAATCACTGCTCCTTCTGTAAGATGTGTTAGAAGCGATAATTCCAAGATCATGTATGACGTCACAACCACAACGATATCCCGTATGAGAACAGCCATTTTCCGTATTTTCATAAAATCTTTTAATTTTCAAACGAGTAAAAACATATGACTCGCAGATAATAAAAAATGCATGTCGAGGAAACTCATTGATGGAAAACAGTTAAATGTTCTCGACAAATATCAAAAATGGTAGCGGAATGTGAAATAAGTAAAATCCAGTTTTGAATCTGTAATCTTGAAGCAGGCAATAATCCACACAGGTGAGTTTGATAACAAGAAATAGTGTTGACAAGTATCTGGTCACAGTGAACTTCTCTCTCGCTGCTTGAGTTCCGGTCTTGTTGTACACTGTTTAGCGACGTATAATCCTATCATGGTCAAATTCTGTCGGACGGTGGTCACTTTATCTTTGAATTACTTGAAGGCTGGGAAAGAGAAGAATTGAAAGTAAAATTAGACTATAATAAACACAGCAGGTATATAGCTCAATAAGGCTGAAATTAGACTTCTGCTGTGAAATTCATAACAATTATCTCAAATACTTATTTTCCAAATAGTTTTATATTATAAATTAATATGTTTTGCTTTGGAAACACATGTTATTTATGTCACAAACGCAGTGTTGTGGTCGAGTAGTTAGGTGGACTACTTGAACAGAGTAGAGTAGTTGAACATTTTAACTTCTTGAGTAGAGTAGAGTAGAGTAGCTACTCGAAAAAATCTAAGGGAAACTACTCGAGTAGAGTAGCTATTCTACTCGAGTAGTCTTCGAGTAGTCACTTAAAAATAGTAATCATTAAATAAACAAATTCAAAGGTTTAAATTGAAAGATTATTGCATTATTTACATTATCAAGTCTCATAGAAAGAAGAAGAAGAGTAGAGTAGTTGAACATTTTCAATTTCTTGAGTAGAGTAGAGTAGAGTAGCTACTCGAAAAAATCTAAGGGTAACTACTCGAGTCTTTGAGTAGTGTGGCCAGACTACTCGAGTAGATTAGTACTCAAAAAATTATGCGTTTTCTCGAGTAGTGTCGAAGTAGCGAAAAAACTACTTGAGTACTACTCGAGTAGTATAGTACTCTACTCGACCACAACACTCCACAAACGTGAAATTAAACGTGTGTTTCGATGTACACAAAACAACATTAGGCGGTGAGTAAACCACAATACAGCTCACGTAAGTTTAATGATTTTAGTTTTGCTGTACGTTTTGTTTTTTAAGTTGATAACTTGATATAATGATATTTGCAATATTACTTTATAACACATTCGTAAACATGTAACCTCTGTAATATGAACATTTCTATGTTATTGCTTCATATATTTTGTCCATTTTTTTTACCAAGATCGTTTTTGCTTGTATCCACGCTATTTTATGCTTGTGTTTTACCTTTGCGCATAAATAGACTTGTTACAACTTTTTAAAACATGTTGGATACGTTCACATGTGAACTGACACTGAAGATCATTTAATTCTAGCCCTGATAAGAAATCCCACACAATTATACTAATACCAAGATCTAATAGAGATTGTCAAACTCTAATTTTACGTCTCAAGGTTTTACAAATAACAAAGATGTAACAAGATGACTCCATGTCACTTTTACTGATACGAATAACACCTCCAATCAGTGGCACCAAAAAGAACACGGGATAAAAGAAATAACAATATACTTTAACATATTCCAACATACTCTAACTCAGGCCATATTCTGGCTTTGTGCCAATACCTTTGTCTAGGTACGCAATTAGAAGGGTGGAAATCGCGACCCCCCCCCCCCCGTCCCAACTGAGGGTTTAAAGAAACAAAAAGGCTCAAGATTTGCACAATTAACTTCAACTTTATGTTAAATGTCCCCCCTAAAAAATGACCCCATTTGAAAATCCTTGATAAACCAAGGGGCTCCAGAACCGCGGGGGCAATGGGGACGACTGCCCCCTGCTTTTTGTTTTACAATATACAGGTGTTTTTTACCATGCCTCTGATATGGGAAACGTAATATGACACCAATATCAACCACGCCTCTAAGTATAACAGACATTCATTCGGCGCATGCGCAACGTTTATCTAATTTTGGACAGAAATCTTATTGAATACATTAAAAAACAATTTCTTCTAGTTTCACGATTTCAAAGAGACATATCATATTAATCATATATATTTTTTAATTTATTCTTTTCCTGTGGAACTCTCTCAGGACATAAAATAAGAGTATCAAATTCTCAAAGACACACGATCTCAGCGATCATATGACTTAAATGACGTCACTCATGATATGATTTACATAACGGCCTCTCCCTTAATTCTCTTATTCACACAATATAATCCAGAGGCGTATTAATCAAGAAATTCATGACACCTAACAAGCCTGATGACATTTCTTGATTGCTATTTTTGATTTCTTCTTATTGTCTTCCTTAATCATCTGACTTCTCAAACAATATGCGTTACATTTAGTTGTGGTTAATTTTATCTTCTTAAATGCGTCAGTGCTCGTTTTCTTAAATACGTCAATCATCCATCCTCTCGTCTTTCATCCTTTACTGTTTATGATCTAGATAAAGACCATGTCTAATTTAGGTAATCATTATCAAACAGGCAATTTATTTGTCTCGCTGATGGCGTTAACCTAATTTCCCTGTCATTATATTCTTTCTATAAAGATACAAATACCCTTTTGGTTCTTTTAATTTCATTTCTTATGAAAAAGTGGCATTCAGCCGAGCAAAATAATTAACTGAGATTATTCACAAAGACAAAGATTCTTTGTTTTAACCGAGATCTTATAAAGCGGTCACAATTGACGTCACAAGGGTGTGGTGACAATGTTGGGTTGGTTGAATTAGGAAATTATCATACCAGAAATAAGTCTTGATTAGCTACTTCAAACGGAAACACCCATACATGCTCTGTGCAGCTTCCTGGATGGCAAAAATGTTTTACCACTTGATAGAAAAATCAATTAATCTATAATATTCAATATTTTCTTTCCTCATTTAGGCTTAAATAAATTTGGTCCTGAATCATTGAGCTTGAACGCGCAAAAGATTATAATATTTGCACAATCTCATACCGACACAAGAGTAAAGTCGGTAAATGTCTGAACTTTTCAGTAAGAAATAAGATCGAACAATGTTAGGGTTTAAACTTAGGATTATCGTTACTTCGTTATTTATTCTAACATAACAGTCAACTATATACGATATATTTTAGTTATTAATTACTACCAAGAGAATTACTGTTACAATAAAGAAAACTTTGATATACACCTTAAACACTGTGGTTGAATCATAAGCACGGATGAGTTTACTGTTCACACAAATCTGACAACAAATGGCATTGGTTGTTTTATATTCCGTTATTTTCTACCCGAAATAGGAAAGTCGTTCAATATGACTATCCGCAATATGTCAATTTGACGTTACTTCTAAAAATGTATGTATTTATTTTGCTAAGACGAGTGAATAACGGGTTAACATTATATAAGATAGCCGTGTATATTTCAATTTGAAATATTGCAACAAATTAGTTTGTTCTTTTTCAGTTACTTGCAGTGATGGCAAAAAGGTGATAAGTGAATAACTTTTGACGAATGTTGTTGTATCCTGTTAGAGGCCAGCATGGTTCAAGGTCATAACTCACTGACCAACGTCCATCTGACACGCCCTGTTCATGCCTCATTGCATGCGGTCACTCAGCAAGTTCCGGTCATCACTTCTCACTTTCCACACCTCACTAACAACATCCTACTCAAACACCCACACATTTTTTTTTATGAACCGTTTAAACAGAGATTATAAACAAGATGCAGTTATGATCTATTCTCAAAGGCAGGATGTTTTAAATTGTTTTGCCTTTTCGGTCTTGAGCACATAAACACCTTGCTTACTCCTTCTTTATTTAGTCTTTCTTTATTAACTTTGCCTTTCATTTCCCCATTCTCACCATCCGTCTGACCAACTGTCTGTGTGTATTAAAGGCTGTTTCCCTATATGTCTGTTTCTCTGTCTGTCATTAAAGTCGTATAGTTGTCTCATTATTTTCAAATGTCAAATTAAATGTGAATAAGATGAATACAGTTTAAGATTATGCTGGCATATCACTTATTTCTGATTGTAAACGTTGTGCCATGTATATCAATATCTTTAATCATTTGTGATTAAAGATTCGCCGTTTTTTGAGCTAATTTGACTACTAGAGTTTTCGTTTAAAGGGGGTTGCACTTTTGTATTCTTAATTTTTACATTTATGCCGGCAACCCTTCCTTTAGTTTCAGATTTTAGAAGAAATGTAACATCCAACGATACGGGACCTCCGTTTAAGCGCCCGTCTCCAAAAGGACTAAATGCTAGTTCCTGCGTATTCAAGGTGAGCTGGGAATTCATGCATAAACTCATTATGAAATGTATTTTGAATGTATATGATGAACACCATCACATTGATCTATGTTCTACACATTTTCACACAAGGAATTATAAATTTCTAACGGCAACTTATCAGACAAACGTATTTCATGTCCGGCGCCAAAACAGTTCGGTAATCGCGTCCCTGAATTTGACAATCAAGATTCATAAATAAAACTTGGCATTGAAGTATTCTATGAACATTTACAAATGCTAAGTATAAAGTTAAAAACAAATCTCCATCTTGTGGGTGGCCATCTTATAAAGATATGTACGTGATTCAATAAAGTTAACATAACGAGTTATATTTACTACAATACGACAAAATCACCTAGATAAAACAAGTCATTAACCCCGACATTATTGCAACGAATAAGAAATGTCTCCAGACTCCTATCATACGGGTATTCAAAGAAGTCGGCCAGATAACAGGTAAAACCCATAAGTGTCTGATAGGACTTCAAAACGGTTTTATCATCTCTGAGGAGGGAGATATCCGTGCAACACTTTAATATAGCAGACAGACGGAGCCTAAAACATCGTTTACTACTGAATTGCAAACTTGAATTACTTGGCATAAACAGGGGAAATTTAGATCATATAATCCTATGTAGGCATAAAAAACTAACTTTATATCAAGAAAATGGAACAAAAATGTTTTGATCATAGCGTCGCGACAGTGACAAGTTTCAAAGCAACCATAACCTAACCCTTAAGGGATCTCGGATGAACAATTCTAATAAAGTATATGTCGTTATTGAGCTTTACAACAATCTTTACAAAAATACTTTACACCGATCCAATTGATAACGGTATATAAAAAAATATAGAAATTGTTATCAGATTTATCACTGCGTTTTTTAATGGTATATTACGATATTTGACTGACGTCTCTAGTAGTAGATTCATCACATATTTAACATATTTTGATTCTGAGTTTAGTGCCTGAAAAGGCAAGAAAAGTACACTTTAAAAAAAGTGGGACATCAGGTGTACCACGTTTCTAAAGCACTTTCGTAGCAAAGGATGAATACTTTTGTTCACAAATTTTATTTTGGACACATCTTCGTCAAGTGTTGATGTTTAAATTTTTATTATATGATAATTAACGCTCAAATTGAAAATGCCGTTTTCTCAAAATTATTTTTGTGAGGAACAGCACACTGAAACCATTATTTTTATTTTATTAGTTAAGTAATTCTTTTCATGTTATAGAGAATAAAATAGTCATAAAATCAATTTACATGATGTGCAAACTATTACGTGATATTTCGACCCGAGACGTCACGTATGTGAACATATAAACATGGTATTTAGGGATGTTGAACTTATTAATCCTCTATCATGTATTTCGTTTCAACTCCTCGTACATAAATAACGTTGTTAATATTATTTTTGGCGATCGCCACCAACTGATCTTTTGCCAACGGTAATATGTTAGAAACAGGTAGGTATAAGATATGAAGATTTTTAATAAAGTCGAGTTGACAAATTTAATATCAACACGTTTCATGATGTTTCCTGGGTATACTTTACATTGATAATATTGATGGTGATGCACTCTACTTGATAAGTGATCATATTTATGGCCAAATCATTTTGTGGTAATTTACTTCACTCTCTTTCGGAAATATGGACAATAATTTAACGTTTACAAAGCAAATTAAAACAAATAGATGATGAGCATTGTTGTTGCTATTTGTAAATAGCCAACCAGTAATGATACTTTAAACTTGGTATATTAGGATTGATTATATGCGGAATCTTCTCAGCTCTCTGCTCTTAAATACAAGATTTTTACTCATAAAACATCTAATAATTTACCGTTACAGAAAACGCTTCTGGTTGATTTATTAATTACGTCAAATGTCCAATAATCAACATTTTTATAACAATTTCCAACGTTTCCTTTTGTTTAAGCGAACAAAATGTAAATTTCCAACGAACCTTTTTGTTTGAGCGCCCAAAATGTAAATTTCCCAAAAATACAATTTCAATTATAAGGGCTCACATGTGATATGACATATTATCCGTCTACCGAGTTCTGTAGAATAACATCAAAGCGTTGTCGAGATTTGGTAGCTTGAAGTCGGTTCACCTTTAATTACCCGATATGATAAAATGAAAGAAATAGAAACCTTATGTTCAAAATCGCTAAAAGATGTTCGAAAGCTTCTTCAAATAAACTTTACTGTGAATGATTTGTTTCTAGTACCTGGCAAATAAAGACCTTCTCCATCACTTTGGGACCAGTTGTTCAATTGCCAATGTGGCTTTCATAAGTAACATGTTAAACAATATTGTCTTCAAATTGACGAAATAATTGAAACTTGAATTGTTAATTGTTTCGTGGTAAAAGAAAATTGAAATAAGATATATCGAATAAAGCTACCTCTATGAATGTATGCTGTCTGCTTAGAAGTAAGGGGGCGCGCAATAGTCGAGTGGTTAAGTGTTAAAATAGGATGATTAGAGACATACATGAGCTCATTTTGATATCTCTGCTAAGAGGCAGGAGATATCAGAATTAATTCTCACTAATCTAAAATCATATTCATTTTCATTATCACATGAATCTCATCACTCATTCACATAACCTCAAATTTTATTGTTTGGACTCATTCTGAGCTATACAAAGTTCAAGAGAAACCCTGTTTCTTTATCTCGTTATGCGTGAATAACTAGGAAAAAATATATTAAACAAGTTTTCACTAACCAAGTCTCACAAACCAATTGATACTAAACCAACCAGGGTCCAAAAACAGATAGATACGAGCATGGGATTAAAAAAAGGATGATTAGAGACACGGGGTTCGATCCTGGCTATGAGATGTACGTCTTTATATAGGAGTACTTATATTTCTTGTCACAAAGAACCAATGTGTCAATAATTAAGGAAGAAGTCTTTATACATTTTACTTTTTGTGTCTTTGATGTCATGCCTGCATTATATTTGTTTGAAAGAGCAAATACAATTATGTAGCTTGTGTAAACAAACAGCGACAAACTTACACAAATATTTAATATTTTTGTCACTTTAATGTGTTTAGAACTAATGTTTGTTTGAAAAAGCAAATACAAGAATGGAGCTTGTGCAAACAACGACAAAATTACACAAATATTTAATATTTTGTTGATTTAGTATGTGTATAGAACTAACATTCTGTCCCATTATTATCATCGTTACTAGCCATTTGATCATTGCACAATTAACATTGTGGAGCGATTGATGGTCTTTGAAGTTATAGAAAATAGTGCTGTATAGGTAAACTTATTGTAAATTGAAATCATAAACGTCAAACCAATGATAATACAACTAGTATCAATAGACCGTAGGACAAACAGAAGTCTTATGAACCTTTTTTGTCGTGCTCTAATAAGGCAAATATTATAATTTTACCTGGGGCTTTATAAAGTGTAAACAAAAATCGAAGAATAAGTTGTCTACATTACACATATATATAGTTTCTATTCACCATATTTGAACAAAAATAGTTTGATTAAAAGAATAACATTTATTTAAGTAACAAATATGATGAAACACTTGAAAAAAATAACATAATAGTGTAAACAATACGCCTTATTAACGCTCTTAATAGTCAACCACAAACAAATTGATTTTAGCAATTTTTTCCTCATTCCTGAAAATTATAAAAACGATAAAATTGGAACAATTTTTATATTTTCAAAGAGCACATTAAAAACAAATGAGTGTCTTTTAGAATAAAAAACATTTATAACATTATTGCCCCAGTACACTTTACAATCTATTTCGTCCAATTTTAAGATATTCGTTCTGAACTTTATTTGAAGCATACAATAGGCCTGCCTTTTCAATAGCAGCTCCTGTCTATCACAGACAATAAGATACTTCTGGGCAGTGTAGGAAAACTAGTTAAATTATATTAGGCAAAGAATAAATGTTGGGACCGGGCGGGGCTCAAACCGAACTTTATCAATTTGAAATATTATGGCACACTCTATTTCACGGCCATGGACATCATTGAAACTACAGTTAGAATGACAAGTAAAACTCAATATTTCACTAGAAACATTTTTTCCGTTTACTTGAATATTTAGTTTTAAATCTCTTGTGTCTTAAAAAGTTAAATACAATTCTCAAAGTATAAGAATTTAGTAACGGGTAAAATTATCGTTCTTTACTTTTCTTACCATTGAAATATAATCCAAATCTGTAGCGTCTTAATCCACAATCAATATGAAGAGGTTATCCGTGATTTTTCAATATATCCTTTAGTCTGAATCTGAAATAGTTGATTTTCCACGAACAAATTCAAGATTAATCCACAATACACAAGTCACAAAAAGACAAAATCCAATGAAGCAATTGAAAATATTCCTGAGAAAATCAAATTATATTTTTTAGAACAATAAGCGCACTTTTTTTTTTAAAGTTTTTGATATCTTTAATTTGTATGTCTCTTCTCAACTAAATCCAAGCAAA